>JAQGAV010004482.1:0-10242 GCA_034691345.1 Phasmarhabditis papillosa | reverse complement strand
AATCTTGCGGATCAATTCCTGGATTATTTTATTAAGGAATTTATGTTTATTTATATATCATTAGAAAGGCCATATCTTAATCTGTGCGCTTGAGTTTTTTCGAATGATTTGGTTAAAGCTCTCCAGAGAAAATTGAAGTTTAATTTTAAAATGTGACCACAGTCCTTCAATCCCACTGTCTCCGTTGGCGAGCCGTGTTAACTATACAAATTATTAATTAGAGCACTGCATTAATTAAGTATTTCCTTGTTTTCAGCGAGATACGGAACGAGTCTCCCTAGTAAGCGGAACGACAGATTCGGATGGGGACTCCCGACAGTCGATACAGTTACCTACAAATAAAATAATAGTACCTGTTGCTACAAAACCAATAAGAAAGATAAGTCCCATACCTAAAAGACTTATTGATAGAAGACAATCAGCCCCTTTTATTACTGTCACGGAATGCTCAGATAATAGTATGTAAATATGAGATTTGTAACCTTATTTTTGTTATTTTTGTTTTATATTCTGTATCGGGAGCTAGGTATCGAGCGCAGTATCATGGAGAGAGGCGGTGTTAGGTTAAATGAATGAAAATCGGTGGATTGGGCATCCTCTTCTTCAAAAGTACATTCATTCTAATCTATAGTCTGATTCAAGTGGAATAATGTAGTGTTGCTTGCGTATTTTAAGGAAATGTTGCGTATATTTTCGTTTTTCGAATTCTCCCAAAGCCATTTTCAACGAGATTCTTTTTTAACTCTTCATTATTACTCTTGAATAGGACTATAACACTGACCATCTCCACAATACTCCACTAATCGTATAGTTCTCGATACAGACTTATTTTAATATGTTCACTGCCACAATACAGTAATTCTGAATACTAATTACTTTTAAGAATAATTATGATAGTGAAGTTGTTGAATAGATATGTTTCCCTGAATAGCTGGGTCCTTAAGGTGTTGTCCGTTGCAAGAGAGCTGTGTAGTACTCCAATGCAGAATTGAGCTGCTCAGCGCGAAAAACCAGCCCCCGCTAGAAATTCGAGTCTAAGCTCAGGCCGTGGCCCGTAATCCCGTTTTCGCTAAAGCCATTTTGGTTCCGAAGCCCCCAGGCTTGCGTTAAACGATAGTGGTAAGCCTATCTCTTCCAACGAAAACTCACTCCTATGTTGTATATTGTAAATATTGTATGTTCCTTGTAACTTATCATTCAACCGTTTTAATTAATGTTATAGTTGTGCGGGTACGAATTAAAAGCTTTGTTTCTACTACAAATTTATTAAAAAAAGAAAAAAACATAACTGGGGTTGAAGTCTACGGTGTCTGATCGAATAAGAACTAGGACTTGAAGAATAAAGTAATATTAAATGAAGTAACACACAAAATAAGTCCGAAGGTAGCTTAAGCGTAGCGCAAGGATCACTTCCAGCTTCATAATTTTATTCTAGAACGCTACCGAAACCGCTCGCAAGCCCTACGCGTCGCGTGAGCTTCAAACCTTTAAAACACAACAAAATAACGATAAATACACAAAATATATGTACAAAATGGTTTTGTGGTTAGGCGGGTCCCACTGCCACACGATGATTTTTTTATTATTTTCACTTTTGTAGTTTTTTTTAGTTTTTCAAAGTGAATTAAGAATAAAGATAATAATAATAATAATAATATATACAAATACAAACAATTTAGAGACGCAAACCAATGACTTAGGTCAGGTCGAAAAGCGACACAGAAAAACAGGTCCTTATGGAATTAGGAAAATTTATATTAAACCTAGTAAGGAGGGGTGAAAAACAAGGGCCGGCACCATAAATGGGAGGAGTCTGTTCTGGAAGTTCTCGGTTACGGTAAGATTTCTTAGAAAACGCCGCGAAACCATATAACAGGTAGAGCTTACCTTTTAGGTATTTATTAATTAGTTTTTAAAGACTCCAAAATGGTTTTATTTATTTTTTATTAGTTTTTAATGAATTTTGGTGGTTTGAAGTTTCAAAAAATGAAATGTTTTAAATTATAAAATTTACTTCCAGAACTGTTGAACCCATTTACATGGCCTTAACAAATTACAAATTTGCTATAAAATGTTGAATATACAAAGAGAATTAATAATGTTTTTACTGAGTGAAACTTCCGGTTAAGAAGTCTAGGCATTTGCCTAATTCGGCACCGCAGTGGAGAATAGCACGACGACACTCGGGCTCCATGAATCCCATTGCGGTCAATTGGCGGATCTGTAAGTAGTATATCAGTGTTATCTTAATTCGCGAGATTCTGAGATTGTCTGAGATTGTCTGAGATCTGAGATTGAGACAGAGCTATTTTTCGGCGTTAACCATAAAGAGTGCAACAATCTTTACATATTGATGTTTTTGGATACTATTTATCAAAATATTCACCTAAATCAGTAATTTTTCATAAAAATTATCCCTGTGCGGGCTGACTTGTCAAATTTTCGGCCCGGGCCGGCCCGTGAAATTCCCAGCCCTGCCTGTAACTGTAGAAGACTTATGAAAGTATATTTTGTACATCCGAAGACGTTGTGAATGTGTTGTGTTTTTTTTTGTTGATTAATTGTACATATTCGAAATATCCCATTTTTAATAAAATTATAATTTTGAAAGTATACAGCTAGAATTATATAGCAAACCATTTGTTAACTTACCACAGCTTCATGAGGATTTGTCTCCACAGCATCCATGAAGATCTCAACATCCGCATTCTGCTCCTGCAGTTCCGGGTAGAGGATGGAAGCATCGGTTGATAGCTCGGCGGCCTAGAAAATTATTTTTTATGAACTTTTAAACTTTAGAAGTGGTTAAAAATATTAATAAATTCTACTTTCAGCTAATTGAGAATTTGCCACAATTAACGGCCCATTATCTTGGGGACCAAGGACCAGGGGGACCGAAAAATTGAAAAAATTCAAAAAACCTAAAGTCAAGGTTACACAGAGTGGGGCTACAGTTAAACAAGAGTGGCATGGGTGCCTAAACCTAATAAAAATAGGATTATTTTTCGCATAAATTACTTTTGTCAGCACTTTTTTTGAAATTTGGGTTTTTTGGTCCCCAAGATAGTGGGTCCGATTAACTTACATTAAGTTGATCAAGAGCGTCATCGATAGAATGGTCAACTGAGGCAATTTCACTGAAATAAGAAAGTTATTATATTATATTATTTATATTCTTACCACATAGTCATATCAACATTGACCAAGTCAGATCCGAGCGATGATTCAGAGCCGGAACGGAAGACCATACCGGAATGCTCATTTAGGTCAACCTAGGAATGAGGTCATTAAATACAGAATTTAGAATTTGGTAGTAATATTTCGCTCAGGGGTGGAAAAGAGGGGGCATGTTTACAAAACTTCACGGCCTGTTCGGGGCCCCTCCGCCGCAAAATTCGCATCTCTTATTTCACTAAACAATTTAGGACAATCAGGTCCAGAGCTGGTTATCCGGCCCGGCCTGAAATTTTGGAGGTCAGGCCGGGCCAGGACGGTCCGGTCGGATATACAGCTAATCCGGCCAGGGGCCCTGCCGGATAACCAGCTCTGATCAGGTCCGATACAGTAACAGTTTATATCAGGTGGAGCAAACTTTTACTTATCAGTTTAGTGAATAAACTTCGATAAATTTTAAAACTGCGCAGGAGTTTGCTATATACGAGAACTCCGTAAAACTATTGACCCTGATAAAGATGAATATGGCCGGGTGCCATTATTCCACTTCAAGGGACATAGTGAGGAGAGCTATCGCGCAAATATACGGTAATTGGGCGAAATCAGTAAATTTCTTAATTTTGATCAAAAAAATCACGATTCTCAGACCAAATAGCAAATTTTTGGATAAACTTTTGCCGCGGAATTGGATTCCAAAAGAATTTCAGTGCGCGCTAAGTTATTATCAATTGAAACTCGATCTAGATAAAGAAAAATTCGCTCTTCAATCTGAAATTAACTTCAGAATACTGTCCCTAAGTCCCTTTAAATGAGAATCCCATAATTCCTTACCAAGTTATCCTCTTCTTTATCTTCAAAAACTTCATTCTTTATTTCTACAGCTACTGAATCCGCATTGGGAATATCAATGGTCTTTTCTGCTTTCTTTTCGTTGTTGTTGGCGATTTGACGAGGAATGTCGATCAACATTTCGCTAAAAAATAAAACTATGTTTATTGATTCAACAGGATAATAGGATGAACACAATTACCAAACCCAAATTTTCTAAGCCCGAGCCGCATCGAGGAAAATATGGAGCGAGAGATCAGGGTTCGTTCCCAGCCGAGGTCATTAGTTTTGCAAATTATTAAATGTTCATAATAGGAAAATTGCAGGCTGGCCCGGGCTTTCTCAATTCTTCATAATGTCGGCCGGACTCGGCCCGCACTTTTCGACAGGTATGACAAGTACAGACCGGAATATAATATAGAGTTTAGAACTGAACTTTTTAAAATATTCATATTCATGGTTCGTTAGTATTTTAGTTTATTAACCTTTACAGTAAGACTTTATAGTTTTAATTAAATCGCTTCCTTCTATAACCTTTCGTACCTCATTTTGTTCTGAACTCCTTCGGTAGTTACAGTCGTCTGGTCCTCTTCCTTAGTTATCTTCCTAGGCGGTGCAACTACTCCAGCTGGAGCAGCCGGAGCAAACGGATCCAACTCGCCGAATAGTTCGTTTCCGGTGGATCTCTTTAGAACGGTGGGGCCTAGATATTAGAATTAGCCAATCCAAGTTCATATTTGTTAGAATTTAAGGTCATAAACATTATGGATTATGGTGAGGGTAAACGGGATTCATTTCAAATTAAAATTCGCTGGGGTGTTCAGGGGTCGTCCGTGGCTACTCCCACAGCAAAATGTCTAGGACCCACCCTGCGGGACCGACTGGCCCAAAACCCGACACGTGACCCGTCGCGGGCCGCACCTTAAAACTCCATCCCTAGAAAATCACATTCTTCGTTCTAAAATACCTTGACGGCAGCTATGGCGTCCGAAGGGGCTGAATCCGGCTCTTCCATTTCCAAAGACTTCATTATCAGTGGACTCCTCATTACGTCCAAATGGATCATAAACAGCTCCGGATTCTGGACCAAAACCTCTTCCTCGGAAGTCTCTTAAATGGAATAGTTGGGTTACTGTAGCTACTTTTAGAGTCACTTACCTAAAGCTTCTCCACTGGAAAGCACGGCTTTCATCGGCAGTAGGAGCTGTAGGATAGCCATCTCTAAGGCGACGACCAAACATGTCGTAGTTATGGTTCGTCTGCAAAGATATTGGACTTTTATTAGTTTAAATAGTCTTTGAGGCTTTTGTATTCTCAGTTGTGTGTGCGTGTGTGTGTGGTGCTTTAGCCTAGTGGTTAGAGCAGCGGTCTAAGAATCCGCGATGATCTGAGGCTGTGGGTTCGACTCCCCGTAGCTGCAGAAGGCTTGGGGAAACCAGCAGCTTAGTTATTCCGTGTTTCGTGCCCCCGAAGACTGAATGTTATAAAGGAGCCGTCTGTGCTCAGAAGATTCCGGAATGAATGGCCGAAACCCTGCGCCGAAGAAATCAACAGTTAATGTGTGATATGTGCGATTGCAGGAAATAAAACTATTTTAATGCCCAGTTTTGCCTCCTAATTTTCCCTATTCCAACCTCAAATCTTTCCGGTGTTGGCGGGGTTCTGACTTCAAAAGTTGGATAAAAGCTTCGTCTGCATTGTTGAGCTGCTTGTTGATTGGCTTCTCTGAACATCTCAACCATCGAAGCTTCTTTGGATTTCTTAAGCTCGCATTTCTCAGCCTTTCTTTGCTCTAAATAAGTTTATTAACTTTGTATTCTTTTAAATCCCCTAACTATTAAGCTCCTTATTCAATAGGTATCCATCAGTGCGGTTCTGTCCTCTGTGTACTCTCGGGATGGTTGTTGGAGCAGGTGGAGCTACGTTAGGCACTATTGGAACTTCTGGAAGCTGTGGAGCAGGGGCTAGTGGTGGTTCTGGGGCTGGAGCGGTAGGAGCTGTAGCGTTAGCGTTCTGTGTGGGTACGGAGGCCTTGTGCTTATCATCGTTCTCAACGCGAACTTCATAAGTTGTATCGATGCCTAAAAGTTTGAACATTTGTTTTTGTGGCTTTAGTGAGGTGTTTGGAAAGGAGTTTTTCAAATTCCCAAATTCCTGGCCAGGGGTTGCTCACTAGGCGACCCGACCGCTTTTCCAAAAGTTGGCCCTATAAAATTCCGTTAAACGTTAAAGAGGTTGGCCTGCTCCTGGCTAAGAAGCCAACTACGGGAGCTAGCTCTGAGTATTTGGCGTTCATACCGCGGCTCGGTCTAAAAGTAGTTACGTACTATAACGTTTCGAATAGAATTTCCAAAATAAATGCCGGTCTTCCATTCGGTTTTTTAGAACACCCCAGCTGTTATATACCGCGCTCCCATTGCAAATTTCGGAACAAAGGCGTATTTGTGTGATTTTTCTCAAACGTACCCATATTGCTCAATGCGGTGGATACAGTCTGCCCCAGTTCAGTTAGGAACTGTACTCCTTTATTGACGGAGTCCTTCAGCTGATCTCTTCTCATCCATGGATGTTCTCTATGGTGGAAATCCCTAAATCAATCGATACTCTTCCGTGATTGGTCTATTCCTACCGTTCATTGTTCATATGCTCAAAGGGACGTTGTCTGCTGGGCCTTCTGTGAGTTCGGAGTCTTGCTCCCCAAGGAATGACGGTGATGTCTGGATCAACGATGCGGAGCATAGCATGGAAACCGTGAACACCTGAAAAAGTGAAGTTACTGGAATTTTGAAAGTGAATCCGGCAGCGATATTCATGGATTAAAAGAGTAATGAGAGTCTCCAGTCGGGGATTGGTATCGGTCTCATGAGCTCCCAGACTCATTTTTTCAGCTTCGGAGTACTTTCACTTACCCTGTGCCTCGCACTTCTGGCATAGATCATAGTCGTGGCAGAGAATACACTTGAAGCGATGTCCAAAGATTAGGCTCTCACATCCATCACAGGTGACTCCAGGATGAGCAGCGCCCTAAAATAATCGATATTCAAAGTTGCTTAGGTAGGCAAGCTGGATCCGTCAGTCCAGGGGAGTCGGGTAGCTTTTCTAAACAGTCAGAAAAATACTTTTCTGAATTGATTATTTCCTTTAAAAGCAGTATTTCACACTATGTTTTATCGTTTTTCCTTATTACATACCGGGATGGCATCCTGATCTCTTGTTCTCTCAGATTGACTTTCATCCGATTTGCTGGATTTTTCGGTCTGGACAGTCTGTTCCAACAGAACCCGTGGTTCTTCTTCCTTGGAAACGAGTCTGAGAACCTCGTTGGAGCGGTAGTTCAATGCTTCCGCTAGCTCGCTCTCTGATTGGATAATGATCAAGTCCCCCTCATCATCTGAAAATCAAAGGTAATGTTTGTTTATCCGAATTTTGTTTTATAAAATAATTGCAATAAAACTCTTGGAAGGATTGAAGTTGAAATATTTCGTAACTTCTTTCGTAACCAACGTTCCCACACGGGAACGGGAACGGTTTTCATTTCCGCTACTAACCCACACCCACGGTTTCCCAGGAAGAGAATTTTGAATGCACGGGAACGGACGGGAACGTTGATGAATAACGTTTTGCCGGGAACGTTACCGAGGCAAGGCTTTTCGCTCCCGTTCACGTGACGGGAATATTGGTGAATCCGGCCACTGGATATTTCTATTTGTTGAACGCTTTACAATTGCGAAATTGATTGATTCATTATATTTTTTCAACTCACCTTCCCAATAGATGTCAACATCATGTCCGACAATTCCCCGAATCTCGTTTTGAAGAGAAACGAATAGCGGCTCGCCAAGAACTTCCTAAATAATATAAAGTTTTCAAAAGTTCTATTGAGATTAATAGTAATGCTTGATCTTCGTTTTATTTTAATAAGCAATACTAATGCATACCTTGACTGTGAATCTTCTCAATTGTGAGCCGAACTTCCACTTTACTGATAGTCCCATCTTGAACTGAAATAAACGGCTAAAACTTAAGATATGCCCGAAACTGAGTTGAAAAATATTAAAATGATGATTTAGAGTGGCGCGACGACTATTTATATGCGTTATCAAACCAATTGCGAAATATGTGTTGTGAAAGGTGTATTATTCATTATTTCAGAATATTCTTTGATAAGAATGAATCCTAGAAGGTTAGCTTAATCTACATTGGGACAGTGCATGTTTAAATATATCGACCTCAAAATGTTCACAACAAATAACTTTTACAAACATTATTTGCCAAAATAGACTCGTGATGACCTAGCCGCTACGCGAAGGTCCGCAACAGCTGATAGCAATAAACATTAAAGGACTGTTTACTGGTCTGCGCTCCGACGCGAAATGTGCTCCATTGGATTGCCACAGGCCACACAAGACGATCAATATTATTTCAATCATATGCCACGTCTGAAAATTGTTTTTGTTTTCTTTTTGGTATAAATAATAGGTAAATAACTAACGGTGTTTTCAGGTTTATTGACATCAACTAAACCATGGGGGCGCTTCTTGCTGCTCCGGCTTGTGCGGCATCTGTAAGTTTCATGAAAGCTGTTGAGATTATACGAGTCTTTGTTTCAGACAGCGTGCTGTTTCGGATCTGCAGCATGCTCGCTTTGCTGCGCCGCATGCCCCACTACTAGAAACTCGACAACTACTCGTATCATGTATGCGGTTATGTTGTTCGTTGGTACCTTCGTCGCATGCATTATGCTGACGCCTGGGATACAGGAGAAGCTGGCGGCGGTTTGTTCATCTCGAAATCTGTTTCATTTATTTTATTTTCAGGACCATTGGTTCTGCCAAGGGCTGAGTGAAATTGCTGGGATCCAGTGCGAACGAGCTGTTGGATTCCAAGCAGTTTACAGGTTCATTGTTTAATTTAATGAAGAAAGTATGGAGCTATTTTCAGATTATGTGCCGCAATGGCAACCTTCTTCTTTATTTTCATGCTAATGATGTTCGGGGTCAAATCCTCTAAAGATGGACGTTCGGCAATTCAGAATGGATTCTGGTTCGTAGTGCCTATGTTTAGTTAACCTACCTTTCTGGTTTCTAGGTTCTTCAAATATCTCATCGTTATTGGACTGACGGTTGGATTCTTCTACATTCGGAGTGATAATCTTTCTACCCGTACGTCCTATAGTTGCGATATGTTATCTAACTGTTTTTCTTTAGCGCTCATGTGGATTGGTATGTTAGGAGGATTTATGTTCATCCTGATTCAGCTGATTTTGATCGTTGACTTTGCTCACGGTCTTGCTGAAAGCTGGGTCGACAGGTATTTTTATCGTTAGCATATTTTTTTAATCGCATTGTTTAAGATACGAAGAGTCGGATTCACGTTGGTGTTTCGCTGGCCTCTTGGGTGTGTCGTTCGGAGGGTTCGCTGCTGCCCTTGTCGCCGTTATACTGATGTTTGTTATTTACACCACGGTATGAATTTGTATTAGCTGATTTACCTTATTTGTCTTTTTAGGGTGGTTCTTGCGGACTTCCCAAGTTCTTCATCTCATTCAACCTGATTCTCTGCATCGGAGTCAGCGTACTATCAATTACGCCATATGTACAGGAAAGGTTTGTATGTTATTTGTTCTGCCCTATAGATAAAATTCAGGATGCCAAGATCCGGCCTTCTACAATCATCACTCATTTCAATGTATGTGATGTATCTTACATGGGCTGCTCTCGTGAACAACCCAGGTTTATTTCCAGAAAGGTGTTCAAAATAATTTTAAAAAAAATTTAGACAAGGAATGCAATCCTTCCCTTATCAGTCTGTTCACCAACACCACGAAGCCTGGGGACAAGGAAGACCACGTAAGAGCTCGCAGTGTATTCAATTGCCATTATTTAATTTCAGAGTTATGGTACTCCACTTCCTGCCCAATCGATAGTTTCCCTTGTTCTATGGTTCCTATGTCTTCTCTATGCCTCCATCAGAAATTCATCACACACCTCACTGGGAAAAATCACCGGTGGTGATGAAAGTATTCAGCTGAGTGGGTCAAGAGACGCTATTGTCAGTGACCAAGGTGAGATACGGTGTCCCAGCAATTTATTCCCTTATAGCAGAAACCTAACATTGACTAGAAAATTAACATTGGGACGTCGTTGACACCTTGCTATGCATGGATAGATTTAGTTGCACGATGTCTCACAATGTCCGGTTTATATGTATTTCTTGCCTGAAAGCAATCACTTACTATTT
>JAQGAV010004481.1:0-10243 GCA_034691345.1 Phasmarhabditis papillosa | reverse complement strand
CTTCTTTGCACAGTTCGTAATTTCTGTTTTTGAATTTCAGTGAAAGACCAGGATTCGCATCCTATAGTCTAGCTATAGTCGGATTCAAAACGAATAACGGAGGGTAGAAAATTATTTACAAGCCAAGACTATATCCATGTTTAATATGATACATTGTAGTTATTATACAAAGGGATACCATATTGGATCGTATGATGTTCTGGAATTTACAAAGCGTGTTAGGACATTAATAGATGATGTTTTTATAGAAAGAGTAAGTAAAACAGTTCAGAATTCACTTACAACTATGCAAGCCAACATTTTATTAACAGAAAACAAAACTTTATACATTTTTGTATATCAACGAACTTCATTATAAACCACAGTAGTATTTATATCATTAGAGTCCTAGCATTTCAAATAGTTAATCCCAATACTTGTACAAAATATAGAGAGAAAAAAACGATTGTTTAAATGTCTTTTTCTAGATAATGCTAGGCAAATATGCTAACTATTGGATAAAAAAAGCCGGTAAACTACTAAACGTTGAGGCTTCTTTCGAAAAGATGTTTGAGGTAATAGTAAAAATAAGCTATTTTAAACTTTTTAACTTTTAGCATTCTTCTGGCTCATTTAGTGATTATCCACGAAGATACGGTAATCCAGCTCCTATTTCGAATGAGATGATCTCTATTGGAGAACATTGTCAAGGTATGCAGCATACCGTATGCTGGGAACGAAATACTTATTGTTATAGGTAAAAATGGCTAGAAAATTTTTCGAAAAACAAAAATTTACGAAATATAATCAAAAAATACGTAAGGAACACTCCAGCATTACTCTTGGCGTCTTTATCGAGATGCAGTATCTCGTGTGAGCAGCGGTTTTTTATAGTCAATATCAAGAACTAGGTTTCGAGCGCGGTACCACGAGCGGGGCGCAGTGTTAGAAAATATGAATGTACTTTTATAGAAAATGCACCACGTCGACCGATTTTACATGCATCTTATATAACTGCGCTCCGCTCATCATACGCCGCTGGAAACCTAGGTCTTGAGATATACTATATAAAAAATGGAAAATCGGGGGATTGGAAGCCATTTCTTCAAAAGTTGATTTATTTCAAATCCAACGCCTCTCTCCAGAATACTGCGTAATAAACCCAGTTCTTTATATAAACTAATATAAATGATGTCATGAAAAATAAAGCAAATCGAGCGAATACGATTAGGTATTCTGGCAGCAATATTAAGTTTCCATTACAGTATCCTTAAACTCGATCCCATAAATAAACTTTGTAATATTATTTATATATATCTTCCATAAAGATTCAACACTCCTTAACCTTCCAGAATCCGCTGCCCTTCCTGAGGACATTCGCAGATTTGTAGAAGATCCATATTCTAAAGGTACTATATATGTTGCATTTGGCTCTATTGTTAATTGGATGGCTGGACCACCCCAGGTAGAAATTAGTTGTTTTTAAACATAATAATTTTTTTTATTAAACATAGTAAGTAATTAAACATAGTTTTTAAACATAAAAAACATAGAAATTAGTAAATTAAGGTTGTTTCTAATTTCGTAGAAGTTCTCAGTAAATTTTCTGACTACAGGATTATTTGGACATATCAAGGTCGGAAGGTAGGCTGTTCTATTCAATTGCACATTTTAAAACAAATTATTAAAAGATTGTGAAATAGTTTAGAAAGAACATTGTAACTTATATATTAGAAGTATGCTTTAGATGAACAATGTTTCCATACACATTATGTTGACAAAATGGGCTCCGCAGAATGACATCCTAGCTCATCCTAAAACTGTTCTATTTTTTACTCATGGAGGTCTTAAAAGGTACAATTTCTCTAAAAATGGAATATTATATTCGTGGATTAATTTTTGTATGTTAACAATAACTTATAGACACAAATTTTTGTAAATGAATCACTTCCAAAACTAGCAAAAACAATGCCCAAGACAGGAATCGAACCTGTGTCGCCACGGCCACAACGTGGAGTACTAACCACTATACTACTTGGGCCGTTAGTCAGTCATAGAATAACGCTACATAATACAGCTTATCTATTAACACACGTTCAGTGTTCGAGAGGGAATATGTGCTGGTGTGCCTTTGCTTTTCTTGCCGTTCTTTGCTGATCAACCAAAAAATGCACTTTATGCTAAAATGATGGGAATTGCAGAAAATATGTACAAAAAGGTGAGTTTATCGAAAATTTTATAAATGATGTGCAAGCAAAATTGAATAAATTAATACTTTGTAATAACAACAACACCTTATACAGAGGCTATATTTTTTTAGAATTTGACGACAGAAAACTTATACAACAAGATCTCAACAGTTCTACACAGCAAAACCATTCCAGTGCGAGTTAAAAAGGTAAAGTTTCCTCATAAGTTTAATATAATAACTTTATTGGTGGCCACAATTATTCTAATAAAATATTTAAATATCACATTTAATATTACACCTGTAAACTAAAAACGGTGCTTTTTAGTTCAGTGCTATGTTTATGGATAATGTTATGGATGCTCTAGATCTAGGCTGTTTCTGGACAGAGAAGATAATTCGGAGCACGGATAGACATTCGAGCTACCTTAGGATCAGAGGAATCAGCAATTCTTGGTTTACTTATTTACAGCTAGAATTAGCAGGATTAATAACTGTATTCTTATTTGTTGTTTCTTCTTAGGGTTTGTAGTTGTTCAAAACGTATTTATTAAATTGCCTTATATTAATTAAACTCTAAAAATATAAATAGGTATCCTATAATACTCTGTAGTATAGAACGTTATTAAGATATACCGACTATAGTCTGTAACAAGAAAAAGGCTGCAAGGCGCGGTGTTATAAAAGAAGATGTTCTTGGTATGATTAGAAGAGCAATTTGTTGCTTGTTACTTGAAAAATATCACATCACCTTTTTGCGATGGCTTTATTTCATAAAGCCTAAATACGTAATTGCGAAAGCCTTCGTTTAACACCGCGCCTTGTAGCCCTTTCCTTGTTACAGACTATATTAGGGTTCGGATTTGGTACTATTGTGAAGAAAATCCAATGTTTGGTAAAACTGGTTTTTCTGGTTTTCGTATTTGGGTCCAGCATGAGGGTCCATCTTATAAAGTCTCGTTGTTTTCTGGAAAAAGCTCTTCTGACTAAAGGCTCAGTACATTGAAATAGTCATTTCCAGCCTTTTAACAGCAAAACGAACTTCCAGGTGTTCTTAACAATATATCATCACCATAATGTTTAGGTGTACCACATAGTGCATCTACTACTATCGGAGTTTCTCAAAGAACTGCTCTAAAGGACCACTGAGCAGTCCTTTAATTGCTTTCATTGCGCGAAGAAAATCTGAATTAAATGTTCGAAATTGTGTCGCGATTCGAGTAAAAATTGCGCGAAACCGTTATGAGAGTCATCGTTTGAACGAAGTCCGATTGCTTGTCATGCTGTGGTACGATGAACACCACCTGAAATATGAATTCCACCCTTTGGCTCGCTCGCGACCAGCCGCAATAGCGACATCTCTCGATTACCCCCCAACACCAAACGATATTCATTCCTCACCCTATTAAAATTCTCGCCTAAAAACTGGAAATTCTCAACCAGTCCATCCCAAATATCATTCAAGAAGAACTCGGAAAATTCGAGAACCGTAGGTGTTCAGTAATCTATGGTATACCGGAAAACTCTGACCCAAGTTTTGCAATAGGCTCTATCCTGTCACTTACTAATATTCTTTCCAATGACTACACTATAGTAAGGTGTCTTTGGAAAGAACACCCCTACAACTGTAACCACACCCGTCAAAGGAAGGTGTTTCTTTCTCGCTCTTGTGTGATATATCTAAGCAACTAAGAATAATCACGGCCCTGAAACTTTCTGTATTCGAAAACTGGAGACTCCAATACAAAGAAAAGCTGGATATACCAAAAGACAATAAAGAAGACCAATGGGACTTGAGAAGACCAGAATCAACAGTGAAGACAATATTTAAGAAGATGAGCAGTTAGTTGAATATGTGCCTCCTAGTTAAATGATTCCGACAAATGCATACCTATAATCGATATAGCTCCCCTAGACACCTCTTCTAACATTACCGTACCATCTTTAACCAATAGCTCACAAGAACCATCTATTGATTTATACATTCATAAGTTATTGTTAGCCCCTGGTGTACGGGAAAGTATGATATTTATAGAGAAGTCCCTATTTTACTAACAATAAGACTCCAAGTCAAAGAAAAGTGACTTAAACTAAATGGTTTCACTTTTTATGATTGAACTACTGCTTTATATTTCTGATGTTTTAATTGAATTGATATTATGTAAATCCTCTTTTATCTAAGAATTTCTCTTCACTTGCATATTACTCAATTAAAACATCCCCGATCTCGCGTTCGATATATGACTAAGCCATTACCTCACCCTCATTTTACCTTAATACTAATGTTTTATCGTATAATCTTCACCGATGACCATCTGAATACATTTAAAACCTAGATTCTTTCCCGGTGCCTTAGGAAAGATAAACCGCAATGCAACAATTCACCATTTGAATTCAGTTTCCTCATAGAATATAAAGAGGACTTATCAATGCCGTAAAACCAAAGGCAACGAGCGTTGGTCATCACATCCCAATAAACATCTCATCTTCGGTGCAAGTACCTTCCAATAACTGATAGAAAAATGCGTAAAAAAATTCCAGTACCAACATTTATTGCAATGTAATAAGAGATAAATAAACAATTTCAACAAAAACAACTGTTAAATAGTTTGCAACGACAAATAGGTTACCTACCGAGGAATACCAAAATAGAAATGACAGTGATAAAGAAAATAGTGAAAATACATAAAGAGACAACAAGATTTTTACAGAAATATTGGGTTGGAAATCAGAGAAACCAAAATAAGGTATGAACTAATACCTATGACTTTCTCGTCCCCTTCTAGGTGGGCTTTCCCTCCGACGGCGTGGAGATGGCTCTTCCTTCTTTGGCGATTTGAATTGCTTCTGTCTGCCAGTCCTACTAAATCATCAGTTAAATAATTAAGGGATAGTGCACTTACTCCTTCTTATGTCTGCGACGCTTCGATTCTTCGTCTGACGAACTGGTTGACGAACTTTCCGAGTCTGAACATGTTTATGAACTTCAAATGAGCGTAGCTTTTTCTACTGTTTAGAATACAGCATCAATATTGAGAAGTTCCCCATGCCACACCAGGCCTGTCGTAAAAGTTTGCGGACTCCCCACACGTTATATAAAATGTAAACATTTCGCGGCCGCCATACATATGCTGCCGAAAAATAGAAAAAAAATTAAAATTTCGGTTCCTGCGGATACCCTGGTCGTTAAATTTTCCAATCTAGCGAACAATGCACCACAAATAAAAGGTAATGTAATACAATACGCGCGACTAAATATTGATGTATGAAACATCACCTCCCGAAGCAAACCATTTCGCAGATTAAGACAACAATATTTAGTAAACCTTACCACTATCGGAATCCGAAGAACCGGAGCTGGAAGATGATGAAGAGCTGCTATCCTTGCGTTTTCTCTTCTTGCTTGAACTTTTCTAAATAATCTATTTGAAACCAATATTAATTTTAACTAAACATTATCTTTGTCGTTTCTCTTCGAATCCTTCATCTTATCCAAAGCAGCTTCCGGTCCTTCCGGTTTGCCGGGACATGCTTCAAGTGCGGCATCAACAACATCTGTTTTATTCATGCTGAAAATTGCATATATATTTTACCACACATTGGAATCATACCTTGCCATGGAACTGCCAGGAACATAGTCTTTCTTCAGACCCAAAGCATCGCGCATTCTATCGCGATTCTAGAAAAGAATTAACCATACGCGAGTTTTTGACAGTACTAACCTTAGCTGCAAAAGTTCTTCTTGCATGTGTGTTGGAGAGATCCAGTTCATCGTCCAAATTTAGCTCTCCGGAAGCTAGCTGATCGAGAAGAAGTTTTCGGTAATCGTTAACCTTCTTCTGAATTTCGTCATCATCAAATCCCTGAACAGAATACAGTAGTGCCATTTTCTATTCGATGCCGACATCACTCTTTACACCATTCCCCCGTTTTATATGTAGCAAATGTTTAAGAAGTGGTTCAATCAGACACCAAACCGCCCCAGTTAATACAACTACCTGGTACCAGCCAACAAATGCGTATTTCATAGTTTCCTCAGAGCGATTACGAATAATTACGAACAATATCAGTGAAACCACTATTGTATTGCATATACTATCATGGGAATAATATCCGGAGATCGGTACTCTCTTCAATTCGAAACTAAAAGTGTTACCTTTTCTTCCATGAGCATCTCGAATTCCACACATTTGATCTCCACTTGGCGCTTCCTTTGGTGATTCAGGAGATCTTCATTCGGGGGTCTGTTCACCTCCGCCTCCATACGCTTGAGATCTGCTTCACCATTGTATTCGATTTTTCTCTAAATATTGTGTGACTAAAGAAAGACCAAGGCTTACTTACATAAGCATTTTGCAAGCTGGAGAGATTCGACTGAACGTATCCATTCGTTCCTGTACCACGGGCGGTTTCTAATCCGATTCCGTTGTACATTTTGACTGAAAACAACGAAATAATAATATAGAATACCCGTGGTAGAAAAGGTAGAGACATAATGAACCAAATTGCAAAAGGGCTGCAGCGCTACTGTTGGCATCTGTTAGATGCTGGAGAAAACGTTTCAACAACTTAGGCACATTCCATGTACTGAGTAATAAGAATGAAAAACTATAAAGAGTCATAGACATTTACAAAAAAAAGAGATTCTGGACAGAAATTTCGTTTAAACAGCTAGCTCTGCGGATAAGTACAATCAATGAAAATACTTCCAGTACGGGACAAAAAAAATCTTAGGCCGAGTTTGCATAGAGGTAATACGCCTGAATGAATTGACACAATAATTATTTTCCGTTAATGGTTCCGGGTGGATTCGAACCCGCGACCTCTTGTTCCATAGTAAAGGTTCATCATTTACCCTATTTGCAACAGACGGCTGCCTGCCCGGCCTGAATTTCGAAAACTAGGCCGGGCAGGGCCGGGCCGGCAGGATAACCACCTCTGCACAAGTTGTGCCTATCATTGTTGTAGTTTTATGCCGCAGCCTATTCAAATACAACCAACACTACATGATCCCTTCAGCACTTGTGAGTTTACAATTAAACTTTCATAAAATTATTTATTCTCAAATGTTACTATTGAATTTGAAGAAAGAATTCAACCGCCACCCGGTCAACAATATCTTTAAAATAAATTTTTCTGAGGAATTTTATGAAATTCCTTAGAATTTTGTTCAAAATAGTTAAAAGATAAGACCCACAACACGATTGTATAACAATTATGTTATACAGAAGAATAAAAAATGATCACAGCTGTGATCATTTATTTGTACAGAAAATCGAAGTTTCCTTTTTTCAAATTTACGCAATCCGGCGTAAATCACAGTCCACATTTCTCAATTTACCGTTTCCCAAAACAAAACAAAAAAATTAAAGATAAAGATAAAGATAGCGAAATTTCCCAAAAAATTTCCTTAAAAAATCTCATTAAATAAAAATAACAAAAAAATAATAAAAATCAATGATACTAACTCAGATACGGGGAATACAGTGGGGGTAACAGATTTCGGCTATCTCCGGCCCTAACACGACTTTTCGCTTCCTTAGTGTTATATTGTCACTTTTTTAAACCCGGACCATACAAACATTATACAACAAAACAAAAAACATAAAAATTGTTTACAGTGATTTATTCCGCTTTATCTTTATCTTCTTCTTCCTTCTTTGCTTTCTCCATTGACGCCTTCTTTCGCTTGCTTCCTTCTGAATCTTCCGGCTTCAGACTTGTTATCTTCTCCAGAGTATCGTCCTCATCTGATTTGCTCTAAAAACGAAGATGTAGTAAGGTTTTACGTTTTTTTCTCTGCGAAGAACTTTTTAACCTCAAATAGACGAAGCTGGCACAAATAAACCCCCAAGTACGGTAATAGAGTTCATCTACTCGATGTGCCTTATTGCGACGCTTATTCTCTAAAATCTTTCGAGATAACCCGAACCAATCAGAAATTGTTGCATCCTCAGTTTTCCTTTTGTTCATTTTCCTTGCTTACCTGAAAGAAGCCGGTCTTGATCTTTTCCTTTTTGTCCTTCTCCATAGCTTGTTCCTTCTTTACTTTCGTGCTCGGAGTATATTCCTAAAAGAAAACAATTTTCAGCCTCTCATTTATATTGAAAGCTTTAGCTGATCCCAGGCGGTGAAAAACATCCGCAAAGAATTTTCCAAATGATTGACTCAGGCCGGCCCGGAACTATGTCGCGAAAATTGCGGACTGGCCTGACTGTGGTTGGGGCCGTCGGATTGTGCCCTGTGTAGCGGACAGAGCGCTTCGTAGCATGTTGGTAGAACTTCTCCGGGTAGAATCGTCAAGTCCAGTAAGCTGTTCCCTTCTATCATGGATGAAAACGAGCCGGCTCGGGCCTGCCCGCCTCCAAAACTATGGCCGGACCCTGTTCCTACGCCGGAATTCTATCACACTTACCTTAATCGATGGGTACGGTAGGATCTTCTTGGATTCCAATTTATTTTCCTTGTCAGTCTTCACTTCTTCTTTTGGTGGTTCCGGCTGCTCCTCAGACTTCTTTACAACGGCGCTTTTCAGAAGAGAAGCGGCTGTATCAGCTGTAATCGACGGTATTATTTTACGGCATCTTAGTTTACTGAAGACTTGGGATAAGAGCAGCTCTCTGAGAAATCTCGGAGTAAAGAGTTCTGGCTCCAGAATTTAAGCTAAAATGGTTTGAGCCATTCGGTATTCTGGCTGGAGACAGGCCTGAACATACCTGATTTGACCGGCTTGCCCGAATTGGCTGCTGAGTTTGTTTTCGAATTTTCTTTCTTCGATTTTGACTTCTCAACTGCACCATGTTTGCTTTTCGGTCCAACAGTTTTCTAAATTACGACTAAGCTCCGCCCATTATCGATTAGCCTACCATTGAGGGAGTTTGATCATTCTTTTTCTTCTTTTTCTTCTTCTTGAAACATTCCAAAACACAGAATGGAGCCAGACAACAAAACCATAAAATCTAAATAAAATACATTAGTTAAGATAGAATTAGGAGCAGTAGGATGGTTCAAAAGTATCAGTTGAATGGTTGAGTAAGACTAGAAGCTTTTTAGTGGTATTGAAGCTACCGAACAAGCTTCAAAAACTTCTGAATCAGATAGATAGCCTCACAGAATGAGCCCTTGGCGAGGTACGGGTACTCCTGGATCAGATAAATGCTCCGCTGAATGAGCTACTGAACGAGCTACAGGTGCTTCTGGATCAGATAAATGCTCCACAGAATGAGCTACCGAACGAGCTACAGGTACTTCGGGATCAGAAAAATAGCTCCACTAACTGAGCTTTTTGCTTCAATCTGTCTGATGCTCCATTCTGTCCAACTTACCGTAATATATGGCAAAGATGCTAAATACATATTTGTTAGCAACTGCTCACAACATTCGCAGTCTATAAAATGCTTGTTTAGTGGATAGAGGCTCTTTTATAGGCTCCTAACTAGGTAGATGAGAACTCATGCACAGGATTCTAACAACAAGTGAGTGGGGGCCTAACTATTGGGATTGGGATACGCATGAACCCAAAATAGGGCAGGAACAGATTCTATCTCTCGGGAAGGCAAGACTTCGATTCCACTGAGTCTGCATTGAATTAGATTTATTGCAAAAAAAATTATGATTGATTTATTCATTTGATTTATTGCAAAAATAAACTGACACTTTTGTGACTCAAAATGACTCGAAGTAATACTGTTTTGCATCAATTTTAAGAGGATATAAAATAACCTATTCAAAGCGACCCCGTTTCCTAGTACTCTTTTATTCGCTTCCAAACTTCAAAAAGCTCCAAATATAGCTGTTTTTGGTGAATTCCAAAAAGAAAAAAAAAGAAAAGAACAAAACATATTTTACAGGCCCAGCCGTTCTGTACAAGAACTATATGACAAACACAAAGGTGTATAGATGAGATGTTGTCTCTTTTCATGTACATTGCTGAAATAAGTATGGTACGTCGGAGGTTGTCAGCAAGACTTCTAGGTGGAGTGCCACATTGTTGCTTCCATATTACATACAATTTATTTAGCAACATGGATTATTCGATGTTTGTTATGTAGTTCGTTGACAGTTATTCATTTTGTA
>JAQGAV010004480.1:0-10245 GCA_034691345.1 Phasmarhabditis papillosa | reverse complement strand
GAGATTTCTTCGGCGCAGGGTTGCGGCACATCTTTCCGGAATCTTCTGAGCAGAGACGGCTCCTTTCTAACATTCAGGGGGCACGAAACATGGGATAAATAAGCTGTTGGTTTCCCAAACCTTCTGCAGCCTAGGATAATAAAATAAACCATCTCTCTCGAGGGAACTGAGCTGGAAACCAAGTTCTTGCTATATATCCCTACTTTTGTGAAACGAGGGCCGGCCCTCATTTTCGAAACCCATCAATAATGCTCCAAATTTTTGAATTTTTCTTTTTAAATTGGAAATTTTGGAAAAAAATTTGGAATTTCGCAATAGTGGGGCCTCGAGAGCCGGCCCTTGCCACCCGTGGCGCCGTGGAGATGGGCAGCGGGCGCGTAAATTCATTAATTGATTGCTGAGGGCTGATGTGGGTTTTAAAGGCTCGCTTTACATTTAAATTTATGATGTAATCAAGGGCTGTGACTATAGAATTACATAAAACAAGCAAATGAAACATGTAATTTATTGAAAATGTTCTTTATTGCCTCATCACATCAGAGATGAATTAATTAATTTACGCATCTATACAACGTCGCGCGGACCGTATGTTTGAAGACAGACTATTTTATAAGTAAAACTCAAGGGAAAGCAACCTTTCATTTCTTATGTATGTATTTAGGGTTTCTCATAGACCTAATTCCAGTAATATAGAATATCCCAAGTACTCTTGATCTACTAACCGGTCTGCTATCTTTATGGAATACCTTTAAAACATAGTATTTTCTTCCTTTTATTTGTATTGGATGGTTGAAACTGTTTCCAGCATTTCAACAGAGCAAAAATACGGTTAGTTTAGCGTAAAAGCCTGCAATGAACTTATAAAAATGTAATTGGTAACGAACCTATGCTTTAAAATTGTTGTATTCAATTGATTCTTGTGCTCGAATCTACTACCGTATTACCGATAAATACATCTATATTCCGAAATAAAATTAATATGATGAAGAGAGGCAGTTTTAGATTAAAATGAATGAAAAATTGAAACTGGTGGCCCCGAAAAGTACACATATTTTATTAGAATACCAGTGCTGTGCCACGTACTACGCAGGAAACCTAGCTCGTAATACATACTGTATATAAACTATGTAATATTATATAACTTCCTTTCAGTTATCATGCTTGCCGAATCCTCTTCACATTCGTCAGATGCATTTTTTGGTAGAAAACTTTTATTTCTACTTGGCCTTATTTTGGTCGCATTTTGCCCCGCAGTATCGCTAGCTAAGGTGGGTTCTTGATAAGAACATACAACAAGCATGTGAAAGCACCGACCCATTATCTTGGGGACCAAGTTATCCAGCGGACCGAAAAAAACACAAATTTCAAAAAGTGCTTTAGCATAATTAATGTATGCGAAAAATAGCCTTATTTTTATTAGGATTAGGCATCCATGCCATTCTAGTTTAACTTTATACCCACTCTGTGTAACCTTTACTTCATCTTTTTTGAACTTTTTCCTGTCCCCGGATACTTTGGTCCCCAAGATAATGGGCCCAAGCGGGGCCGTTAAGAAAATTGTTCCCTATCTACAAAATATTGCTAATACAGAAACTTTTTTTAACCCAGTAATTAGAAGGTGTGCTTCCCAAGCTAGATGTTGAATCCTCTGCTCCCTTGTTTTGGTATGCAGTTCCGGCATTCTAAACATTCTTCGCTTCACAAGTTTGCTCCATACATGAGTAATTCCTCGCTAACTTTTTACATTGAAGACTTTAATATATCTTTTTACTAACTTATCAATTTATTATTTCAGTTTATTTTCAACCTCTTTGCTACCGTACCCATGGCCTATTTCTCACTGAAAGTTCTCATGAGCAGTCGGGTTTCACCAGATAGCTACGTAAGTTTTTAAGATAAATATCTTCATTAACTTTAGTCTGATTCAAGAGGAATAATGGAGTGTTACTGCGTATTTTTCAGTAATTTTGCGTATATTTTCGTATTTCGAAAGTTTTTTTGGCGAGATTCTTTTTTAACACTCCATAATTACTCTCGTATCTTACTATATTTTATTTACAGCAATCCGTAGTTTTATATTGGTTTGTCTATGGTGTTTTTCTGTTTTTGGATATGGTTTGCGCGCAGTCTTTCCGGTACATGAATATGCATTTAACCACAGTAACCTGAATCAGCACCGAAAATTCATTTTGAATAATAATTTGCAAACCTATGAATTTTGGCCGGCCCTCTCCAAGCTGAAAACTTCGTTTTCTCCAGGCAGTCTAGGCCTGGACATAAACTTTGTCTCTTTCAGCTATAAACTATTCAAAATATGTGTTCTTCTCTTTGTTGCTCATTATGTTACTGAATGCAATACGGGAGTATTTAACGAGATTATGGGAAACGATGGAGCCACGACGAATCGAAAGGTGACTGTTAAAGTAGATAGGTATAGAAACCAGGATTCTTGATTAGTTTAATTTTTATAACCATGTTTTTGCAGTTGGCAAGCAGTCCGCCGTTACGCCTCGAACAGTTTCGTTTTTGAATCAATTAAGTTTTTACGAACCCAACAACTGATAATTATCGAATTTTCATTTCATTTCAATTTCAGCATAGCCCCTCCTAGACTTTTACTTTTTGACTACTCGTTAACGTTAGTACAGAATTACAGAAAATAAATACATTGTATTGGAATAACTTTCTATTTTCAGTCTGTCCGCAGCATTAGATCTTTAAGCTTCGACTCTCGATCTCCGACCTGTAAGGATTTCGCCACGACTGTTTCTTCGCACTGCACTGGAATTCGCTCGGTGGGTGGCATGATGGTTACGAAAACATTATATTTTTACTTTCTTGCGTTCTCTTGTATTCAAAGAAAAATTCTGGACAGTTTAACTTATTCTTAGCAAAACCAAACTTGAATACTATATTTGTATGATTTACCCTGAAAACAGTTTAGCATAAAATGTTCTTAGAAGAAGCTTTTGTTATCTAGGGTTTGTTCTGGCTCACCAATATTTTTATAGTCCTATAATACTTATATTATTTTTATAATTTGACAAATTACTGTAATCTTTGCAGGATCTTCTGTCTAGTCGTGAGAGCAGTATGCCTTTTTCTGACAACGAGTGGGATTTGTCGCCGGCATTTTTGCGCTCCATTAACAACAGATCTGTAAGGGCTACGGTAGGTTTTAGATTCTATTTAATGGGGGAATCTGTCCTTGTTAATTAAATAATGAAGGTTTGGCTACGGCTAAAAAAGAAAAGCTCCTGATCCACTGATTTTCCATATATAGTTCGTTTTAAAACCTAGACTGCAACCGCCGTTTGTAGTTAACGTGCCGCGATGACGGGCTTCCCCTTCAAAAGTGCAATTTTACTGATATAAAATTGCTTTTTCCTTTATAAAGCCAGTTATAGCGGCACGTTAACTACAAACGGCGCGTGCAGTCTAGGTTCTAAAACAGGCTATATTGTTATATAACTATAAAAAATAATAATAAATAAAACTATAATAATAAATATAACACCACTGATCCACAGAATACTGCGATAGAAACCTAGCTCCACTATAGAAACAGACTATAGAATAGAATAAATATAAATTACATCTCAACACAATTTTCAGTCTTCTGAAGGAAAGCAGCGAATGCTATCCGGTTTCAATAACTCTCTTATTTTGGATGATGAAGCTGTCCTTGGTGGTTTTGCTAAGGGTACTCCCAAATCAAGCTCACACATTGAATCAAGATCTACTTTTTCTATTGGAAATGGTGATATTGTTATCTCTTCGTTGGATAAAGTAAGTTGTTGGTTGTTTGGAAAACATTTGAACTGTGATAAAATTTGGTTTAAAATTCAGGTTCTAGTGAACAAATAAACAATGCCGATAACATAGTGCAAATCAAGATCTAGGTATCACAAGCTGGTAGCAGTCATTTTAAAAAGAATGTAAAGTCGGTCGAAGTGGGGCATTTTTTTCAAAAGTACATTCATTTTTTATAACACAGCGCCCGCTGTAAATCTAGGTCTTCAGATGGACTATATGTTGCTTGAACTGTTGTTGAGAGTTACAACTAAATATGATTGTCAACGGGCTTTCGGATCGAGTTCTTTTTTTACTGAATTGAACTTGAATTTCGAACTGGGGTTTTTTTTGTCCGAACGTTAGAAAACACCTACCTGTTCATATTTTAAACACAATAATTTAGATTGAACTACTTCCAAATGGCTTTCACCTGCTTACTGTAGTCAATTCTTCAACAGAGAATATCATGTGGGCTCTAAAGGTATACTGTAGTCTCTATCCAACTACTGTCACCCTCCTTCTATTTAGAGCAATGCTCTACAGTATCTGTCTGTCGCTCCTGCTTGTGGGGTTATCGTGTCGGGAGCCGTTGTTACTATCCAGCTGGTCCGTCGGGAAAATGCGCCTATCAGTTCGAAGACGGAACATCAGGTTAGTAGTTGGGAATAAAAGTTAGTAACGCCGAGTTACAGAAGAAGATACAAGAATATATTAAAGAAGAAAAGCCCGAAGCCCGAAGGCTCGTTTTGACCTAAGCTCGTTTGAGAACGAAGCCCGTTTTGGGCCCGTTTTAAGTCCAAAGCCCGGGCTCAAGCAAAACGGGCCGAAAAGCCCTACTCTAGTAACGCGGTTGAAAACAAGGGGCCGGGCCTCACTTAGAAAAAACTAATTTTCTAACACGATACGATGCAGGGCAGACTTCAACCATTTAAGCCATGGTTGTAAAAATTCTCATTTTTGAAGTGGAAACACAACCTTTTTAGTATTGTCTAAAAACTGAAATCTGAGAGATCTTTTTAAAATCCGAAATACGTAATAAAACTCAGGAATAAACAGGAAACTTGACTAGTCTGGTTGTTTGTTCGCATCATACATAACCTATATACATTTTATCATTTATAAAAAACTAATAAATATTATAGCTTGCAATTGACTATGCTCTGGTTGGCTCAGTACTGGAGTATACCTCCATTTTTGTGAATACATCCGACAAAAAAGAACACTTGTGGACCGTTAAATTCAATCAAGAATAATCAATGAGGATCTATAATGGGGCCCTTTTTATAACTTGTAGTTCTTTTTCTGTTTAGTCTCGATGTTTAATTAGTTAACTCTTTACTGTTAATAAATTGTATTTAATTAATGAAATGATTATTTTGAAACCTTTGTTTGTTTGGTTTTATTTTCATTTTTACGAAACAATAGATCACAGATGTGAGAAGTGAGACGAAAGAACTTCAGGAAGCGGCAACACAAAGCACCTAGGGGCTAGGGATGCCCTCTTTGGGGGATTCAAACCATCGGCTTCTAGCTTATGATGCAAAACACGGCTCGCAAAACAAGGCAACGGGACAGAGCAATTTCAAATGACATAATAAGAGTATATTTAACCATTTGTTGATCACGCTGATTGACTGCTCGATTCAACACTACTATAAAGACACATTTACCGCTATAAAATGTTTAACAGAGTTTATATCACGGCGTTACTTTGGTCCACTGAGCACAAACCACTTGCGTGGCGTTCCGCGTGCAATTTTACCGCTGCAGGTTACTGCAAGTAGCAAAAGTTAGCAATGGCACCATTGTTTTCAAATAATTGCTTTCGCGGGTTATTTCCGACGTTGATTTCTGTGCGGGACCAATGTTTCTTAAGTGTGCCAAACTGGCTGTTTCACAACTCCGTGCTGCTCTGGAACAAACCTTTCCCACCGATTAAAAAAGTGTTCAGAAACCTACTCATATAACTTATATTCGTCTAATTTGACCTTTCCTCTTTCACATGGAACACAAAAAAGGGTCAATTTGGAAAAATGTGGCGTTTGTGCAGGCTTTTGATGTGGCTACGTCGTTTTATGTGGCGTTTCATGTTATGAGTGCCGCCAAAAAGGAAATTTGATATATTAATTGCACGTATACAACTACTCATAACAGTGCTGAAATGGGTAACTTCGGTTCAATTCTTCCAACGTTGTATCTGCGTTCATCGGGGGAACGAGATTTCTATTCAGCGGGTTGTAAACGTATAGCCGCTTGTAGTCGAACTGATACACTACTGGCTCTGAACAAAACTTTTAACACATCAGATATAACATGAAAGAGCAAAATTCACTCCGCCAACAATGTACGAATACGATTTTTATAAATATAACTTTGGAGAAGTATGAGAATACCTATCTAAATGCTCACCAATATGTTCATCATTTTCCTTTTTTGCTTTCTTGACTGGCACTCCAATTTCTTGGTCTTCGGAAGATAGCGGTTTGGGCAAAGCAAACCAAGCTAACGAAGGAACTGTGATATTGTCGCGAAAACACTTTCGACGCCAAAATCTTTCATTCAAGAATCCTTCGAAATATGCGCAAGTCTAAAGTAATGTAGTAACTGCATGTTTACAAGATGCTCCAACATTGCTTACGTTCATCAATGTTTCGAAATCGCAATTAAGAAAAATTTCTTCCAGTATATGCACCGGTACCGAAGTTGGGTTAGGAACTGGACGGACGGACTTGGCTCCTATAAATTTAAGTTACACGCCATCGGAATATTACGTTCCTGACGAAAAATACAGACGAAAGCACATATATTAGATATAAGCAGAAAAAAATATTTCGAGGAGTCACCTCATGGCCTTGATTTCGGTTTTCAGCAGGACAATATGAGTGATTTTCCTATCCTTTAGCTCTTCGGGTATTGACATCGGCTCGAAATCAACTAACATTGATGCGGCAAGAATCGACTAGTTCGGCAAGATACCAAACTTGTTCGATATATTGCCGTCGATATATAATTTTAGGGTTTTCCTCTCATCCCATTTTTAGCGGAGCCCAGACGGGTGACTATTTTACCTTTTCGCTGGTTATTTCGTTTTCCTGTTTTCCGGACGAGATGGCAGAGGTAGCTGGACTCATGTTCGTTGATTTGGGGGAGGCGAGACAATATTGCCTTGAATTGACTTTCTGTGAGAGTAGACATTGGTTCCATCCTAGTAATAGAAATTAGTAGTAAGATTAATAATTAAATTAATACGTTGAAAAAAGTGAAGTTTTAATCAAATCTGGAATTTCGTTTTCTTTAATTTTTGAGGGCTGTATGTTTAGGGCGCGGAAGAGAGTCGGGGCGCATCGTGTTCCTGTCGAAGTTCGTTTAGCAACTAAAGGTAATTAAGTTCTTATAGTAGACTTTTCTTGTTATAAATGATTGGAATGACATACACCTTGTTCATGGCGGGTCGGTACTTCCATTTTTGTCTAGTCAAAACTATATAATCGCTTGTTTGGCAAGTTGAAAGATTGGACGGTTCAGTACGCAGTGTTGTTCACTCAGTGGTTAGCTCAGTCCAGAACTGTTAAACCGGCCGGCCCGGCCTACTTTTCTGCACCTCGGAATTTGTATCGGGCGATTTAGGAGCTGTTAATTTAATAATTTCGCGATAATTTTTAAGTTGAATATTGTAAAAGTTGCTGTTCTAACCAGTCAATGATATTCTATACTAGAAACGGTTCCTAGTTTTCTTCATGGGTTTTGACTATTAATAATTCAGTGATCATATTGATTGACCGGTCAATTCTGAACTCGACCTCGTATATATAAGGTAAAGGCAACTCCGGAGAGTGTTTTTTCGGTTTAGTTAGTATTTCTTTTTTCAAACCATATTTCAAATATTCCGAAAAACAATGTTTATGAGGTAGGGTCATCTGTAACCTATATTTTACAACAAAATTAAATCTCCTTTCTGATAAATAATATGGGTCCGTTTGTCAACCCAAACACTGTGAATTCCTTTACTATCCTTTGTAAAAGACTAAAGTTTCTTTATTTTCCTGTTTCACTCGTACCACAATAATAGTAAATGTCTTCGAGGCAGGGCTTCTGCCATTCATTCCGGAATCTTCTGAGCTTTCTAACATTCTATCTTCGAGTGCACGAAACATGGGATAAATAAGCTGCTCGTTCCCAAGCCTTCTGCAGCTACGGGGAGTTGAACCCACAGTCTCAAATCCTCGCGGATTCAGTGACCGCTGCTCTAACCACTAGGCTAAAGCACCCGCTATTTTCAAAAGACTAAAGTTCTTTTAATAGATTCTTTAAACTCTTTCAAAGTAGCTAACTGAGAAATAAATTACCACGGGCAAATAAAACGCGTTCATGTAATCATTGTTCAACTACCCACAAATTCAACACTCGCTGAAATTTCCAAAAATCAAATGTTCTGCCCAGGTTATGCATTCTAAATCGGTTTAAACATTGTTTATTTGCATATATATACAACTTTTATTTCTCTCTCTGCAATCGCTAATATAATACAATATGAATTATACAATGAGCGAGTTAACTTTGCTGACTTCATACAATAATGAATAGTACACAGAAGTTACAAACTCTAATAAATATATAGCATGTTTCAAAATATAGGCGGTAAGCGCGGTATGATAATATATGAAGTGTTGCAAAATTATCAACTGCATTCTCAGGAAATGAACAGGTCTTCTTCTACTATAGTCGACGGACTAATCGCTTGCAGTTAAAGGTCTAATACATGAAAATTGGAGCATATATTTGCTCTAACTTTGCTCTGAGTACTCTAATAAGATATAATAAGTTTGCAGTTTGTACCATAACTCTTTACAAACGATTAGTCCACTGACTATAGCACACCTCGGGAACACTAGAGACAGTTTAATATGCTAAACAGTTGGCGGAAGCCCAACTATTTTGTAGGCGATTGGGAAATTTCTCAGTTCAAAGAAAGTTTATACCATTTTATGTTTTAAAGTATAAACTGTAGGTTTCCCGCGGAGTATCCTGAGAAGAAGTTGTGTTATATAGAAATGAATGTACTTTCGATGAAAGACATCCAATTCAATGATTTTCCTTTCATTTTATATAACACTTCTTCTCCCATTGGGTTACTGCGCTGGAAACATAGCTATTGATATAGAGGGACAATCCCGTTTCCGAACTGGCCCAAAGAGTATTGGCCATTTCTGAGCTGTGTGATGTTGCTGAAGCTTATCGTGAATGAAAGAGCTTTCGATGGATTACTCGGTTCGTATTAAAGCTATTAAAAAAGGTCTTCTGCATTCCATTCAGCATCAAAAGTTTATCTAATGATGATTTTCAATGATTAAGATAAGTACAATTTTTCATGTTTTTTCCTGAAAAAATCACACAGTTGGGAAAAAGCCAGTTCGGAAACGGGATAGGAACGATACAGACTATACTAGAGAATTAAAACAATCTGTAGATATAAATAATACATCTTAACACTACTATGCTAAGCTCATGAGCAAAATGAAGGCGGATAATTGAGAAGATTCAACTCTTTTAATTTTTCTATTTTCAAAATAGTTTACCGTAGTCAGAGTTTATAGTCAGCGCCAAGAGTAATGATGGAGTGTAAAGAATTCAACGCTTGTCTGAGCCCCTTTTCCGTGCACCGCGCCAGCATCTGGCGGCTAGTATCCGTTCAATATTGTACTTTGCAAGTACACGCGTGCAATTTGCCTGCAGGCGCGGTGTTAAAAATCGTATAAATACGCAAGTGACACTCCATTATTACTCTAGGCGTTGTCTATAAAAAAATGAATAACTTAGCCAGTTTCATACAAAGATATCCGTTCGTACTCCTTTTGGATTATTATATTGCTAATAATTTAGTTTATGATAAAGCTATTGAATTTCCTATTGAAAAAGGAACTTGCCTTATTGTGCAAAAATATCAAACGCTATTCAGAACACAGCGCTGCTATTCAAAATAAACATAAATGAGAATTTGGCTGCTAGAGCCTGGCGAGTAGTTTTTAAAGTATCTATTTTGTCATAGATTCCTAGACAAAAAAGTTCTTCTTTGCTTCGTTCATATTACCAGTTGACTGTCTTCTGCCTGTAGAGAAATCAGAAGAAAAGGCTGGAGCTGTGGAGCTAGCACGGAGGTTTGTCGATGAACCCTGAATGGTAACCTATTGTAAAACGCAAACAATCCACTGATAATTAAGCAAAAAAAATTCTAAAATTTAAGCTGCCTGCGAGTTCCTAAGCAGGAACAGCTTAAAGGTACGGTACACCCAAAATTGAGTTGTCCATTTAAATGCAGTGTTGGATAGAGCTATACAGGGCTCCGCAAACCAGCGGCCGGGCCGAGGCTGGCCGAGGCCGGCCGCGGCCGAGATTTTTTGAAAGTACATTTCGGCCGGCCGCGGCCGGCCGCGGCTCTGGGCCGAAACGGGC
>JAQGAV010004479.1:0-10248 GCA_034691345.1 Phasmarhabditis papillosa | reverse complement strand
TTTCCCTGATTTGGGGTGTAGAATCTTTCTAGAAGTTGAATTATTGTACTTTTACCACATCCAGACGCGCCAACCAAAGCAATTGCATGGCCTTTTGCGGCACGAAGATTCAGCGAACAAGCAACCTAAAGAACATTGATTAGTGTTTTCATATTTTGAGAACGATTAGTTAAAAAGTAATTAAAATAATTAAGGTTCTTTTATTTAAATAACAACAACTATTACTCTCGGTTCACCGTAAGTAGATAAGCTGAGTTACTTGTAACACTCTTACGAGTTTCTTACCAAGTTATCTGGTCTAGTAGGATAAGCAAAGAACACCTTCTCAACACTAAGCGAACCTTCGATTTCCTGAAACAAACATTTTGTATCCACATTTTGCATTATTTCGACTTTAAAAAACGTTTATTCTGGAAAAACGGAGTACACAAAATCGGCAAAGCCCGGATCTCGCCGGTGGAAAAAACTGCATTCCTAGGTTTTGAAGCCAATTCAATAAGTGAAATGTTAATTTCTTGTTTTAGAATGTTACGCAAAGGCACAATGCTGTACATTCTAAATGAAGTTTTGTTTTTTGAATATCTGGGGGATATTCAAAGTTACAGTAATCCTCTTAACATACCGGTTCCTCGCCCTCATCTTCATTTTCCTCGTGGGTGTTCTTCTCCATCAGTTTAAAAGCTAGAGGTCGATAGTTTGAACCCCCTACTTGAAATTGATTACCATATTGCTCAATTTTGTTAAACTAGACATTTGAAATTTAAAATCGCGCTCTATTAATTTAGTGTAGGCGGACCTACGAATGAGTTCGGAATCCATTATTAGACTTGCATTGGGCGGCAGCGGAATTCTTGTTCTTCAAGTTTGTTAGGATCTAAATAAATGATCATGAAACTGGTAAGAAATATTGTTTTACTGAATAAAAGATATAGAATAGAGGTTGAAATAATCTATGGATCCTACCTTATAGCAGTAATTCCAGTTTGCAATTGTTGGTTGTGAGTATCCAATGGGGCAGTTGCCCGTAATATAATCATGGTCGATGACTACATTAGCTTCAATGTATGATAGCACCGGGTTGGCTATACCTAAAATAAATAAACTAAGAAAACTATAGTATAACAAAAACAATGCTTGTATGTTTTTCTTTAAGGAAAAGCTTTAATAGAATTGAACGTTAACACGCATTATTTGGAAGAATCGATACCCCTTGGGACTAGATCATTTTTCTAGTGCCAAGGGATGTCGTCCTTCTATTTCTTCTATTTCCCAATTCATTTTATTGCCCATATAGTCGGCGGCCAATGCTTATGGAAGGGTATACGGGTACTAACTGCAAATATTATTGGAGGCCGAGCAATGGCGCGCGAAAACGCGGACTAGTTAATGATGTAATGTACAACACAATATCTACATTATTTTTCCGAAACAATTAATTTATATAATATTTATATAATATATATATAAATTATATTAGTGAATATAACTATTTCGCGCCTATTAAATTAACCACTCAGACCTTTAACTTGCATATGGTTTGTCCGTGGACTATAACTCCAAGACCGATTGAGATATGATTAGGGGGGAAAGTAATAAAAATTGGGAATACATGTACAATTTACTCTTTTTATGTATTTAGAGGATGCCCAGTCTTAATAACTTTTAGAACATTTTTCTGTTTCAATTTTTAGTTTTTGGATCAAAACTAATGTCGGAACCGCAAAATGGAAGTATGGCACTATTATTTTCGAATTCCACATAGTATTTTACCTAAGATTAAGAGTCGAACAGGACAATAAAGTGGTCCGCCGGTATTCGTTTTGGCGTTCGAACTACGCGCTCGCCCAGTCGTATTATGTTCGCTTATCGTTTACAACCATAACTACACCAATGATTCTCTGTGAAAATCATTAATTTATGGTCTTATCAGTTTACCACAGTAAAATTAAATGAAAACTACAAATTTTGAGAACAGATCGGTGTTAGAGTTATGGACGATAGAAGCAATTGTGCCTTGCCGGTCCCCAGAAGAAAAAATCAATAATTTCTTGATTTCTCCTTTACTTTCTACATGTATATTAACATGTATTAAAATTTAAAAATCTGCGGTCAAAAATTTTTCAAGTGCCAAGGGGGTTCGAACCATCTCCCATCTTCCAAATAACGCCTGTTGTATAGACTAAGAAATAGGGTTGGGTTTTGCTACAATTTAAAAAAAACTAGTTTTTTAGTTATTCGAAGGAACCAGTTTTTGGTTAAACTAGTTTACAAAAACCCAATCCTACTAAGAAAGTTGTTAAAAGTTCAATTCCAGCATCGGATATTCTATGCTCCGTTTAACAATTATATTATAAAAATGACATAAGCCGCGACTGTGGCCGTCCTCGGCCATTCTTGCTAACTATAAGTTTTTTATATATATTTAAAAAATTCCTAATTTTACATAAACGTTAATAGTAAAAGAAAGTTTATAAGGTCGAAGTTGAATATAAAAGTTACTACTAACATGTGCAAACAAAAGAAAGCAATAAAGCGAAACAAACAATTATCTTCATGTAGTCGATGGAGTTATCGTTTGCAAGAGGTTACGGTACGAACTGCAAATATTTTTGCGCTTACTAGAGTATTTAGAGCAAATTTAGAGCAAACACAAGCCTTATTTTTAATTTATTAGACCTTTAACGGCAAGAGATTAGGTCGCCGACTATAGTGTAATGTGTAGTTGAATTAATATTCTTATCTTTATATCTTATAGAATTGTAATGTTTCGGAAAAGAATGATTTAGATAAAAACGAAATGACGCTAAGTTTTCTTCGAACAAGAAACTCTTCTAATAACTGAGAATTTGAATATATTATATAAATAATTAGCATTTATAATTAAATAAAGTCTAGTAAATAAACTCTCGCAGACGATATACATATTAGGGCTAGTTTATTAGTGAAGAATATGATCCAATCCATTAACAACGAGACGCAATTATTATATTTTTCATAAAAATAGACCGTGTCCGTTTCTTTCATTCGAGACTAAAAGTTTCATATTATTTTACGAATAGTCAACACGGCTCGCCAACGGAGATAGTGGTGTTAAAGGACTGGGCTCTCATTTTAAAAAATTTTTTCTGGAAAGCTTTAACCAAATCATTGGAAAAAACTCAGTTGCATAGATTGAGTTATGGTCTTTCCAATGATATATAAATTAACATGAATTTCTTAACAAAATAGGATTTCTACATTTGAATTTGTTCTGTCCCGTTATGCTAGGGCGAGGCGAGCCGTGTCAACCGGTTATTCGTTTCTGTTTTGAGATTTAATGCACAGACACACTAGATTAACAACAATTGATCGAACTTTACAAGATTCCCCAAAATATTTTTTCTTTTTCTTAGTTTTTCAAAGATGAATTAGAAATAAAACATTTCGTCAACAAAACAACATTTATTACGTAACAAAAGCAAAACTAATACAACTAATATCATAACTTGAACAAAAAACTAAATCAAATGAAACTTGGTAATTGACTAATTAGAATAGTTGGGAGAAGATGGCAGATATGGAGATTCAGTGCCAGAATTTGGGGTATTCTGGTTGCCTCGACGACGATTCTGCTAAAATAGAATATTATTAAAAGTTTCTGATCTTATAACAACTATAGTTTGTTTTACAACTAACAACAAAAATTATTAAAATCTATTTTTTTTTTTTTGAAAAATTGAAAATTAATCTCAATAATTTATATTAACTTACTTTATTTCCATTATCAACATTAGGCCAGTTGTTGTTAACATATGGCTGGAATCTCTCGCTACCGCGACGCTTAAAGAGGACAGTAATTAGAAAGTAAGGAATTATTAAATATTAACAATTTAAAATTAAATATAATAAAGTTTATTGGACTAAAAAAAGACTATAAGTAATAGCAACGACAATACATGAGTGATATACTGTATTTTAACCCAATTGCTTATGTTATAATTGAGTTTAGAAGTAAATAATCCATGATATCGCCCATATCTTAATAATAAATAAGAGACTGAGAAGACACGGCCTCTTTTCTCTTTTACAATGCTATAGTTTAGCATAGATTACAAAAATGTTTTAGCTCTGAAAAAACTAAAATGAACAAACCTTTTGCTTTCCATTATTAGTTTTTTCTACAGCATTACTTTTCTTCACTGGAGTATCAGGGCTATCTTCTCCGTATAAAGGAGTACGAAGACCCTAAAGTTATTTTAATATAATTATTTAGATATAAAACGAGATAGTTTACATTTATTATATAAATAGGTTCTAAACATTTGAGAATATCACTTGATCGACAACGCTTTCATTGGTACTTTAGAAAACAAAAGCGTTAAAACTAATGCGAACTAAAAATGTTGACATACTTTACTTCAAAATAGTTTTATCTTTGCCAGTTTTAAGTTCCTTCTCGAAAATTCCAAGCTCTACTCGAATGCCCGATTAAACCAAATCTATTTCTTTGTTTTTCGTAACTTTGACCTACCTGATTAACTGTATAAGATGGTAGAGCATGCCCATTAGCTTCGACAGCGTTTGGATAAGTCTGAGCATGAGCCGCGAACATTGATTGATCCGGTAGAAAAGGATTCTGAGCAGCTACAGCTGGATACAGAGAAAAGTCCTTGTATCCACCGGAGAAAAACTCAGCCACAGGATCAGCAACCGTGCGACCGCCTGAATTTATAGAATTTGTAAATTAAGTAATACAATGTATAATTTGTTTATACCTTGATCGATATACTTTTTGAATAGTTTTTGAAAATATCAGATCTTTGAGGGATTTCCCCAAAACAAAACTGCTCTGTAAATTTTGACAGTGTTAACAAAGTTATGTTGGCGTTTGATAGTTCTCTTGTCTAGCATGTGCAACAAAATTAGTGATATTGTATGTTGAAAGACTTATTTGTTTTACAAAATTAATAAAACCTGTTAACTTTAACTAACCATGGATAGTTCTAGCATTATTTAAGGTATGTGCAGCAGCCTTCGAAGTCACATCTTTGATACACGAGGTTCGGAAGCCAATACGATTAACCTCGATACGCATCTGTTAAATGAAAATAGTGAATATTTTAGAGAAAGTTTTAGACTATCAAAATAGACAGATTCATCATCTTTGAATACTTTTCTAATAATAATAATGAAACTTTTTATATAGTATTTAACACCATTTGTTTTAGCTCAATTAAATGAAAAATATTATGTGACATGATTTTATACGTCAAAACTATTCAGTGTGAATGCATTAAATTTGGTATATAACAATAGGTGGCCCTTTCCCTTTCGTTTTGCCCATAAGTCTCAAACGAAAAAGGTTCCGTTCCTGGGCTCGTCAGTAAGACAGACACTGATCAAGTTTATAAATTTCAGAATATAAGATTTAATACAAATCAAGTTACCTATTACCTGCATACTCAAGGAATAATACATACAATAATACCAAGGTAACATCTTAGTACGTTCCCGGCAATTCAATGGGGTGGGCAAACACCCCTATTTCCATAAAACATTCTATTCTTCACCTACCTTGCCAATATTACTCTTCTGCTCATCCTGTAATTCTTCCATATGTCCCATTTGTCCTTGTAATTCTTGTACATCTACTCTAACTCGGTCTAGTTTATGGTCCATTTCCGAAAGTACGGTAAACATCTTCTGTTGACCGCGGAGAACGGACTTCAGGAGACTAAAAAGGATTTATAAGTATTATTATTATTATTATTTAAATACAGTAACATTGAAGATAGATCTAAGAATACTATTATTGTATAATAATATTGTGTCTTTTGACTATAGTTGCTTAAGTCATATGTATTTTTATAAATATTAATATTTTAAGAATAATCTACCTCTTTACATCTTGCTCTTCACTTCCAGTATTGACTGGAACAGCATCTTCGACAATTTCTCTCTTTGCAACTCTGTACATTGTACTAAAATAAAATAAAATAATTTAAATAAATGTAACGCAGAACATAAAAGTAAAGTTATATTTGATGAACCAAACAAATAAATGGTTTTGAAGGGTTAATAATTACCTTTTTATAAAGTTCGATAAACTGTTTAGTCCAAAAACTTTTATATTTGAAAACCGTAAAAATTTAGTAAATACTGAAGCAATTATTATTCATATTAAGAATAAACAATAAAATTAGAAAAATAGACGAAGTTAAATAAACTTGATTAACTAATAAAAGCTATATGTTGTAAAAAATGCTACCGCATACGCAGTGGTATGAGTTTTGTAATAGGAGCGTGAAGCCATTCGGAATCTTTTAATTATATAACAAATATAAAATATTATTATAATAGAATTAAAAAGTAAAGATACTGAATTAAAAAGCTAAGGGCTTTTGTAGCAATAATTTCCTCTTCAAATTTTAACTAATCTATGGTCGGCGGACAAACGATTTGCAGGTTAAAGGTCGGAGTGCTCAATTTAAAAGGAGTAAAATAGTTATATTCACTAATATAAATTAATTGTGTCCGAATAAATAAGTGAGATGTGGTGTTGTACACTGCAACATTGACTATTCCGCGTTTTTGCGCTTCAGCGCTCCAGTAAAATTTGCAGTTCGTAACGTATACTAATAGCATAAGCCTTGGCCGCCGACTACAGTAAATTTAATTTCAACTAATCTTTATAAGCCTAGTGGGTATAACATCGGTCTCTGAATCCGCGAGGATCCGAGGCTATGGGTTCGACTCCCCGTAGCTGCAGAACGCTTGGGAAACCAGCGGCTTACCTATCCCATGTTTCGTGCACCCGAAGATTGAATGCTAGAGAGGAGCCATCTCTGCTGAGAAGATTCCGGATTGATTGGCCGAATCCCTGCCACGAAGAAATCTCCATTTATTGTGTGATATGTGTTATTACAGGAAACAAATTACTCTTAAATTACTTTATAACGTGCTTCCAATTTTGAAAACTACTTTTTCTCTGAGTGTAGGTTTTACTGTTTTCTAATAAAAGTTGTAGGTCGTAGTTATATTTATTGAGCAAAAGTAAACATATTTATACAATAATAGTATATTAATATTATTAATTGTTTATTTAAATAGATGGTAGTTCAGGCAATTGACATTTCTTTGCAGTTATTATATCGGTTAGGTCGACCACACGTCCTTGGTAGCGAATCTAAATAAGTACTTCTTTTAATAAATATAACTATTATTCGTTATAGTCAGCGGCGAGAGTAATAATGTAGTGTCACTTGCGTATTTATAGGATTTTTAACATCGCACCTGCCTTTTCTACAAAAGTAAATTCATTCGCAGTACACTGCCCTAGAAACAGACTATAACCATACCTCAAGAAAGATACTATCCGGGCTATTTGCACAGTTCAGTCTGGTTCCAATTGGCTCGCCCTGTACTAGTCGTTTACGGCCAAAACCTAGATCCGACCGTGTACGGACATTGTATATACGGACTTCAAAACCTGCAAAATAAAGATTTTGTGAAGGGTAGCAGCGGGTAGACACGTCGTCAAATTACAGTGCTTGGCCCGCGGAAAAAAACTTCTGAACAGAGCTGTTAATCTGGCCTGGCCTGATCAAAAAATCTCAGGCCAGGCCAGGCCAGCAAAAGACAGTTTGATATACTGTTATACATAAAATTATAAAACAAGAGGTCAGGGTTCGATCCCGTCTGAGTCACAATTTTTTGTAAATTTTATCTGACCATTGTGTAGTGGTATAATGATTATATTTTACTTTTACCGAATAACATTAAAAATTCACAAAAAGTGGAAAAATATCGATTTTTGGGGGCGTGGCAAAGATAAGCTGGCTTTTGCTGACCTGGCCTGGCCTGTGAAACCTGGAAAATATGAGGCCAGGCCAGCAAAAGCCCGGCCAGATTAACAGATCTGCTTCTGCAGAACTTTTGGTCCCTGGGAATGCATTTATTTTATTACTAAAGCAGTTTTCCACTGATACAAAACAATTTTTTTATAGTTAGACATATTTCATGTAAAGTAACTTGTTAAAATCTGATTGACTACTAATTACTAGTGTACAAAATAACTTCACTATAGGTAACCCGTAAGGTCCGGGGCGGGGCATTTCGGGGCCGGCACGCCTCCGCCCTACTTTCCAGCTACAGTCACTATTTTTTCCAAGAAAATCACTTGAAAAAATCTTTATTTTTAAATTAATACATCTAATGTTATTTTCTTGCGTAGTTCGACCACCCAAGTAGTGGAAAACACTTTTTGCCTTTATTCTCAACATTTTTATTAATAAAATGTGTATTTGTTTTAAATCGGGGCCGGCCCCCACTTTTGTCACCCATGGTTCTACCTAGTGAAAATGTAGATATTTTCTTCCTTTTCAAAACTAACCAATCCAGTCTTCAGTTCCCACAATGAACATGCCGTCATTGTCACAACCAGAGTAGCCACCATTATTGTCAAGTGTAAGACGGGTCCTGAAACGAAAGGATTACTGTATATTTGTGTAGAATTTCATTGATATCACTACAGAGAACAGCCCATATCCAGGGCCGGAAATTGGACGGGCCGGGGCCGACTTTTTGGGAAATCGGGCCGGGCCGGGCCAACCCGGCTGGCCTTTTCCCATCCGTGCCCATATCTACTATGATCCATTGTATGTATTTACATCGCTGATATTAACGAAACAGTACTAACTTAAGAATCGTTCTCTCGCAACAGTAAATCATTGTTGTAATGGATTGTACAAGTTTAGTACGGTTTGAATCTTGGACTTAACAATAGATACCTTCCTACAATTTCTCCAGTAATAGGTGAATATATAAGGGGAGTTCTCTGTTCTGTTTCCTCTTCATCATCTATCATTCTACATTCAATATCCCAGCCACGTACACCGTTGTAACGCCTGTAATTAATGATATTTAAGGAATATTGATTATAAAATTATAAGAATGGCCAGCCCAGATATCTACAGTTATTGGGTGATATAGTCTATAACAATCAAAATAATTCAGAGCGCGATGGTGTACATAGGATTCCGCAATTGCGTATTCGTTTTTTTCTGGACATGATACAAAATAAAACTAGTACAACAATATTCCTCTGACAACAAACATCGAACCATATAGTGGAAGTTTAATTTTGCCACAGAACGAGCAATTTTTAAAATCTTAAAGAACACCGCTCCCTGCAAGATTTTTGACTGTATATGCGATGGCGGCCCGTTTGGGATTAGCCAAGTCGCCCATCTTCACTAAGAAAAAATGGTATTGTCATTGAACCTCATGAACTTACTTATCTGCCTTGAATGGTTCTCCGAGCAGTCGGTTCTTTGAGTTCGATTCGCAGATTTGACCGGTGCACATACCTAAAAAAAAGGATGAACCTGATAAATGACTTTCAATAAAGGAGCTGTTTTTCAGATATAATAATTTAAGTAGGATATAGTGGTATCCAAGTGGAATATGTAATGGAGTGTAAATAATTAGTAGCGCGGTGTTAATGCGAATTGAAAAGCTTGCGGTGGTGAAAATGAAAGAAATGCGCAAGCGAAGCATCAATACTGATCTTGTTAAAGTTATTATTAAGTTTAAATAAATAAAACTAACAGCTCTGCAAATGGAATGTTGGATCGATGAGACGGCCCTCTCTGTACAGTTTCATTTGAACGTGTGACTCTGCGCCACTTTGTGATTTATCCAGGAAACAACCTCTGAAATGAAAAAAAGACATATTATTGACATTTATGACAATACTCAATAAATCTTATAGTCTATACTTACATTTAGTTACTTTTGATACTAGTGACCGTTTACATATATGGACAGTTTTTGCATACAGGATAAAGTATTTGGATAACTTGGATGTTATAAGCATTGTGCGCTTATAAACTTCGTATTCTCTGCAAAAGTGAGCAGCGGTCTCTGAATACGCGATAGGCTCAGGCTGTGGGATCGACTCCCCGTAGCTGCAGAAGGCTTGGGTAACCAGCAGCGTATTTATAACATATTTCGTGCCACCGAAGATTAAATGCTTGCAAGGAGCCGTCTCTGCTCGGAAGATTCCGGATTGAATGGCCGAAACCCTACGCAATCTACAGTTATTGTGTCATGTGCGATTACAAGAAATAGAATAATACTTATTTTAAACTTTAAACTTATATGATAAGGTACACTAGTTATTCCATAACATCTTACCTATCCTTAACTCTTCCGATTTCCGCTCCAGCCTTCACAGATCCTCCAAAGAAGTTAAGCTTGATAGATGAG
>JAQGAV010004478.1:0-10248 GCA_034691345.1 Phasmarhabditis papillosa | reverse complement strand
TCAATGGAATTATATGAAAGAAATAATTTAATACGTGATAACAACAATTTTACAAAATATTTATTCAAAACGAACTTGCCGACTGATTCCAATGACAACTTTACGCCACAAAAAGAAACATATTCGAGGGAGTTTTTTCTAATTTTATAGGATCAATGCTGAAGCAAGTGAATCAGCATAACATTATCCAATCAAGCTGCATAAGCTGCAGAAACTACTGTTTCCTTCCTTTTACTGCTAAACAACTTGCACCTAAAGTGTTACGGTTCAGTGTACCTCTGTATGCAACGTTTGTAAAATGTTCAATGGAATTATATGAAAGAAATAATTTAATACGTGATAACAACAATTTTACAAAATATTTATTCAAAACGAACTTCCCGACTGATTCCAATGACAACTTTACGCCACAAAAAGAAACATATTTGAGATATATAAGTAGGTGGCCAATACATGTTTCATAACCTCTGTTATTATTTAATATTCTTATTAAAATATATCTTAATTCACTTTAAACAGAAAAGTCGCTGTTCCAGAAAAAGCGTATACGGTTCCAGCACATAACTCTTTTGAGTACTTGGAGCTGTATATGAACGGCCGGTCGGAAGTTTCAAGAGGACTCTGTACAAATCAGCTCCTCAGAAAGAAGTTCTGCCGTATTGGACTTTTCAATCACAAACAGAGTTCATTGCTGTTCAAAGTTTCTTGTTTTTCAAGACAAAATGGAACAACGAAAAATATTTGGAATTTTGCCATTATTATTATTCTATGTGGGTTACTGTAGACTGTAGGTTTGCCAATATATATTAACATTTTGAACCAAACATAATAATATATACCCATTTATCGACAATCCAAATAATGGCAATTCAGCTTCTATTGTCTATTGGTTTGTCCTATGCGTATCGAGCCATTGGGGATAAACTAATTTCGACCAATTTATCTCCGTGCACCCAAATTCATTGGCGTACCATTAAATAACAAACATAGATAAGAATAACGTCTATTTAACTCGTAAGACACCAGTCACAGCTTGGCTCTAGTGAATATAAAATGAGATTGTGCACACCGTAGAGATGTGTAGGTGCATTTATACATTTCACTTATTATTTAACTCCATTTCTATATATGATACTGTATTGGACATCTAGCTCTTGATAGATACGGTATATAGGAATAGGATGTTATTTACTATCGTAATATACAAACAAGCTCCCCTTGTTTGGTACATTATGTATGGAATAACAGGAGACTGATTCATAAGGTTTATTAGAAGACGGGCATGACCGGTGACATTGGCCAAGTTGAGCTAGTGCATTCACTCTAACTAATGTGGCCTTATATATACAATGTAGTGGGCATTACAAAACATACAATACAATACAAAACCCGAGTTGTTTCTTTCGTTTCGCTATAAATTATGGCACTCCCTTACCAATTTCATTAATTTTTAAAGTAAATATATTTGCAAAACTGCAGACTCATTAGGCATCATCTTCTTCAATAGTATCACATATTTCCTTGTAACACTGCCCAAACACTTAAAAGTTTAATTTAATTTGCAGATTTGGTCATTGACTCGGAATGAATTCAAAGTTAGGCATTCTTGTCTTCTGCATGTGGATACATCAGACAAGTTCCGGTAAAACTATTCTTTGACTCTTTTTATGTATTAGATTAGAAATTGGTATATTATAAATCATACAGTCAATTCATGAAATTTTGAAAGTGTTTTGGTTGACGAAATTAAGGGGATTTTATATTTTTTAACAACTATCTATTCAAGAATAGACTGATACTATACATTTTTATAGCTGCTCTATCGTGTGACGACGCTACATGGACAAAAGCAGTTGAAGGAAAAGAGACTCTATGTTTTAAGGTATGAATAATATTTATTGCGAATGCGAATATAAAATAAGATCCTACAACATATAATTAGATACAACAATATAATATATTAGTTAGTAGAATGAGTGACTTTCTGAATACTTTAAAACTACATATTTTCAGACAATAGTATTTAATAAGCCGGTCCACTATGAAGCGGGTAAATACCTATGTGAAAGTGAATACAATGCATTCCCCTCGCCATTCCGTGGGGAGGCGGATAGAGTCGCCATTAAACGTGAGCAAAGTAGATCTATTAAATATAATCAATATAATGTTACAGAAGCCATAGATAGAAGTGTTTACACCAAACGGCCATCCTTGGAATATTACGGATTTTACATTGGTATTAAAAATATTGCGAGTTCCGCAAACTCAAAACCTGATTTTCGTGTTGAACCTGACTCAAAACCCATTAAGTTTACGTCGTGGATTCGTGGAGAACCTAATAGACTTATAGATAATAAAACGTAAGTAATTAGCTTAGCTTCCATGATATTTCACACTACACACAATCATTATGAGCATGTATTTAACTATTTTAGAAATGAATATGAACAATGTGTTACTGTCGTACTTTTGAATAACCTTGACTGGAATGATCGCCAATGCAGTCACAGGATTCTCGCAGGAATTATCTGTGCTAAGCCACCAACAAAAGAGGCTCTGCAATTTTCGAAGGTCATCCATTATTTAGGTATGTTAACGAACAATAATTATTTTTATTAAGATATTAATCGGAAAACACTAACATCCTTAAAATGTTAATAGTTGTTTTCGATATTTCATAGTGATCATTGAGATCGCCTAAAAGGTTCTATAGAAAGCTGAAAGATAGGAATTTCTTTGAAAACTATCGATAGTTAGGAATCTGAAATATTATTCTGAGAAACTAAGTTTAGAACAATATATAATATATGTTTTTAAATCTTATCATTAAGGCAACAAGTCCGATGGTCTTACCAAAGTACTGAAAAACTGGAATGGCACAGTTTTAGCAGTTAACCCAGTTGGATCATCCTTTGCGGAACTAACAATTCCCTTGAAATAAGCCATATTTGCTTTGTGCTGGTCAACTGACCAGCACCTTTTTACTTAACCCCATTTTGCATAATCGATCAATACTTTTCTAATTGAATGATATATTTCTTAGTTTGGTGTGCAGCACTAAAAGGGAGGGGCAATCTTTGCATTGTAACTATAAACAATCGGACTTCAATAAATATGTAAGACAAGAAAGTTGGCACATGCTTCTCTTTTTAATAAAGTTTAATTGTTTTGTTTGTATTTAAATATCCAAATTGTTTCAGCTAACCAAAAAGCTAGAAAAAGTTATATGCATATTTCACAAGCCTTCTATAGTTACGGAGAGTCGAATATCACCTTCAGACTGCTGCTCTAACAACTAGGCTTGTACATCATCCTTCACTTCTCCGGGTTTTGTAACAAATAAAATTAAGATTCAAGTTATTTTGAAGTTAATTCTGTTTTCAGAGACCCAAAAACTAAACGAAAGTTCAATTTCAATTCGTTCGCAACTCAACGATCCAAAATTGTTAGATTTTTGAAGCAAAATAGGTTCAATTTAGGTTTTTACAAAGATTAAAGTTTCTAAAATTTCAACATTTTGCTTGAAATCTTAGGTTTCAGGCCGAGTTGGCCCCCGCTGAAACAGGAATCTCAATACAGAATGATTTCCAGTGTTTTTTCCATAGCATATTTGATAAAATGGAGGATTGATAAATATATAGCAAAGTACAATAGAAAGAAGGAAAATCATAGCAAAATACTTAGGCTGCCATATATTCTGTCTTCGGGGGGATTTGGAACCATCTAACTCTAGCTTATGAGGCAAAGCTTCTATCCACTGGGCCATTTCGCCCCTTCACTGGGCCCTTCTTTCTTTATATAATCGTTGTTGATTCTAAACTAACTTCTTTATTGTTATAGTATGAATTACTGTCGGATAGGCAATGAAGCAACGTCTATGTCCCTTTATAGGCTCAACGGACATATTATTTTAAAATAACTCGCGTGTGAAAGAATACCCTGCCCAAGTATCTCAAACATAAGGTAACGAAAGACAATACAAACCAGAGACTATGCACCTACTTAGATGGGAGTGGAGAAGCACGCGCGGGGTAGTCTCATAACACTTAGCAAATCAAACTAACAGTTAACCCTACACGTTAGTGCACCATACTAATAAGATCATGAACTCTTACTGCAGTATAGTCATCCTATTCAAATAAAGACCACTCAGTTAAGAAGAAGTTTATGAGATGAATAAAATATATACAAACAAAGGGTTAGTGGTTAATCATACACAACAAATAACATCCCTTATACCAAATAGTCACTAGGGTTACAACATAGATACAAACTAGATCAAGGCGACCCTAGGGTAACAACATAGATACAAACTAGATCAAGGCGACCGGAGTCAAGCCAATATGAGATCGAACTGAAGTGTCTTCGCCTTGGCCGGCCATGTCATCGCGCGCGCCGCGGTCCGTCGCGGTCGAGTTAGACATGGAGCACGTTGGTCGGTGCAGGGCGCAAATATACAATCTGCAGAGCGTAAACGCTCGCACACTGGGGCCACCCATGGCGACGGCAACCCAGCCAAACTCAAACCTCAGTTATCCAAACTTAGACCTTTGCTTCCTTGGTTGCTTCTCACTGGTGGATGATCACGATATTGACTGACAGCTCACGGGCTGAGTGTGGCACCATGGAGACCCAGCAACTTGACTTGTTGTTGATCCTTGAGTCATCTTCTCGTCTTCCTCACTTTGACTTTGTTGAACTTGGTTCAGTTGGCCTGTTGCTGGGCCCCTTATTGCCAGTATACCCCCCATAATTCTATACTTATACATATACAATCGATTCTAGAATTTGGTTTTGCACTCGGTGTGGTCGGAATGTCGCGGTTGCGTACTATTTTATTTTCACCACCGCGTGTTCGCAAAATACGCAGTCACGATTATTCTGATTTCTACTTTGTGAGCTTCCTTTTCCATTATATTTTTCCTGTTTTTTTATGAAATTTCCGATTTTGCCGCCATTTTTATTAGTTCAAATTTCGAAATGATCCTGTTTTGAGAAGCATTTTGCAAATTTTGGGTCTTACCGGTTAGAGTTGAGTCTCAAATACCATCAAGTTTCAAAACTAGCTTTACCAACAACCCCGTATGTAATCGTCTGATATGAGGATGTACGTTACCTGGAATCATTCCCCAAAAAGAACGGGATCGGGTGCACCTCACATCTCTCGATTACTCTCATATGTTTTGTTCTACAGATGTACATATTTCTCGATAAATTTCTAACAAACAAACATTTTCGGTTTTATTTGTGGGGCAGAATATTGAGTACGAAAAGTTGCAAATTAAGAGAACAGCTAAACTAACGTGAAACATACAGAATACTTAAAATTAGAATATTTGGAACGGATTCAAATTGTTGCTTCAAACCGTCCAAATCAGTCTTCGAAACGAAATGTAAATTTTCAAGTTCTGAAAAAATTTTTTTCAGAAAGTGGCCTCTACGGATTCCCACTCCTAGTGTATCTTACTGCAGTAGCTAATAATGATACTGCAAGCTCATAACAAGCTTACATCGAAATTTCGAGCATCCAGCCGAGTCTATGCTCTTATTTTGCTCTTTTTTCAAACAACAGACCATCAACTAATAAAAATGGTCTGTTTTTTCTTGGTCTAAAGATAGAGATATTCCCTAGTTTTTAAAGTTATTAACATTGCTCCATACAACTCACCGCTCCAAGAGCAGCAGGTGGCGTTGGTTCTACTTTTGTGATCACTGAATCACATATCCAGACACTTTTGTTCTTCGTCTTGTCCTTTTATAATTTTATTACTTACTCTACGAGAATAGTATGTATGTAAAGACCATAAACGTTCGGGCAACTTTTCCTCGCCGTTATTTGCTAAATATTATTTTATTTTAGAAATATTTTGCTTGTTCTGAAAGTTTTTGAAAAACGAAAGTAGCACTCGGTTACTACTGTTGAATCAGACTCCAATAACAACAAATTATCGGTACATACAAAATACTGCTACGTATTGTAATAAATTCGTAAAAATTATGACTTTTGGAGTCATTTGCAACATTCCTTCCGTCATCTGGTGCGGGTGCTTTAGCCTAGTGGTTTGAGCAGCGGTCTCTGAATCATATGAGTATATGAGCCTGTGGGTTCGACTCCCCGTAGCCGCAGAATGCTTGGGAAACCAGCAGCTTATTTATCCAATATTTCGTGCCCCCGAAAACTGAAGGGATAACAGCAGCTGAATGATGGCCGAAATCCTGCCTCGAAGAAATCTGCTATTATTGTGTGAAACGAGTGGTAGAGAAAATAAAATACTTTTAATCACTGCAGCTACGAGGAGTCGAATCGACAGATTCAGATCCTCGCAGATTCAGAGAAATTCAAACGAGGATATCCTTTACACCTAAATCTTTTCCAGAAACTATCAGTCATCAGATCAAATTTATGCAATTTATGCGGAGTTCATCCCGTATGTAGGTGGTTTCTGGTACTTCACACATAATATTTATGGTAAGCTTATTTTTGAATCGGTGAATGAAAACCCGTCCGGGACTCCATCCAGTCATTTTTAGCATCAAACCCGAAATGGAAGACAACACGAATCCCTCCTCTCGGGACTGGCCCCGCCCCTTGACTGCTATTATCTCCTCAATTCTAGTGTTGGGGCGCGGTTGACATCGCATGGATTTTATGAGCCGCCAAATTTAGTTGGCTATTTATTATAATTTTAATAGTAGTTTAAAAATAGTTTGCTTGAAATATAAAGTCGTAAAGGAACTTATCTGCATATACCAATAATGAATTGCGCAAATTTCCGTTTTGAAAGATTTTCAGAGTAATTTTCAACACCCTGTGAATACTATTCGAAAAAAATATCAAATGAGCAAAACCAGTACATCCAGTTCTCTTTTTATCACGATACTCCAATACATAAGCGAACCTAATAACTTTGTCTCTAAACATATTTAAATATCGCCCATATATAAAACTTAATCTTTCTAAAATAAGCTTATGCATAGTCGGCACAAGAACTAGGTTTCCAGCGCAGTGTGTTCTGGAGCAGCGATGCCAAATAAAAATGACTGGAACATTCGTGGAATAAGAACCTTCTCCTTAAAAGTACATTCATTTCCACCCAACACCCTTGCTCTCCAGGATACTGCGCCCTAGCTTTTGATACCGACTATAGTGGAAATAACTTAAAATTGGCAATTCATTCCGGAATCTACTCAGAAGATTCCAGAATGATTAGCCGAAACCCTGAGTCAAAGAAATCCACTATTATTGTGATACGAGTGATACAGGAAATAAAATGCGTTAACTTACAATTTGTGCCAACTTGGCTAATTTTGACCGTATTTGGGTCTAAACAACCTGTTGATGCTTTCACTATAACCTCCTACTGTATTAAGTTTGCCCTTTAATATTTAATGTAATTCTTTTAGGAGTTATGTAATGTTGATTGTTCTTATATTCTGTTTGCTATCTTTTGTATCTGCTTATTCCTTCTCGTGCCCTCCTAGATGTCAATGTTATGATGATATTGAAGACAAGTCACAAGCGAGACATCTTATTTGTAAATGGGATCAGGTAGGCACAAGTTTAATTAACTTAAATATGTATCATTGACTTTATAATACAGGCATTACATTATACAACCTCTCAGTGGGGTATCAATCATTTTGCCGTGGGGAAAGAAACATACCTTTTTCCTTTTCGAAACCGCTTGGCTTTCACGGCCTATACTTTTTTACATAATAGATATTGAGCCCTGTATAGTCGGTGGACTATTCGCTTGCAAGGGGTTACGGTACGAACTGCAAATTTATTACAGCTTATTAGAGAAATCAGAGCAAATATATGTCCTAATTCAAATTGTTTAGACCTTTAGCTACAAGCGATTAGTCCGCCGACTATATAAGAGAGATAATCATTTCAACATGATTAACTTTCTGGGTTTGACAACTTATCAAAAACGTCCTAAATTTGTTTGCCCTGTATTGAAATCCGCTTGTTTCCTGTCAGCCTAGTCTCTTTACAATGCCAACAATAAGGTCAAGTTTCAGAATTGTTCTTTTCTTTCGTTTGCATTTACTCCAACCAAAGGTGATTGACTATGCCTTCCTAGCCACAATCTACCTTCCGAGACCAGTCCAATGAGATACTATTTGACTTATTTTATACTGTTCACTTACTTTGTCTCGGTGAAACAATAAAACTATTCTATTCTAGTCCATCTATAAAACTAGTAGGATCGATATTTCCAACTATTTTGCCTCAATGAACTCAAATTCACAAATTTGCTACAGTTTGTCAATCAGTGCACGCTTCAAATAACTTGCGCGCTCTAACGCCAGTTTTCGAACAATTCCGAAAAAACTGCGGGAAATCTAGCGCGTTGTCCTATAAAAAATGTCCTGAACCTAGTATATTTCACAAAAAACAACGTTTTTAATCGCAGTTAACATTTTGTAATGTTTCAATCAACGTAATTTTTATTGTAGATTTGAAATAAGACAGAAGATATTTCGTTAAATCTATTAAAAAAGTATTTATATTTCCTGTATCACTCCTATCACAATAATAGTAGATTTCTTCGACGCAGGGTTTCGGCCATTCATTCCGGAATCTTCTGAGCAGAGACGGCTCCATTCTAACATTCAGTCTTAGGGGGCACGAAATCTGTAAGATTCATTTTAACAGCCTTCGCCAGAGGTGGTTATTAGGCCGGGCCGGGCCGGTATCCAGCTTTGTGTACGCTTTGAGGTGGTTATCCGTCCGACCCGGCCCGGCCCGGCCCGGCCTGGGTTTCAAAATTTCAGGCCGGGCCGGGCAGGATAACCACCTCTGGCCTTAGCCGATTTCTGATATATTTGACCTGGACACTACCCTTAAAAGTCCTAGCACTTGTGGCCACTATGCGTTACTATATGTATTATCCCCGAACAACTATACATTTCGTAAACATATAAAATATGTCACTAAATCTCATAGAATCTATACAAAACATGCAAGAATTATTATTTTACAACGTTTTCCCCACGGGAGATCCTGGGGCGCCGCAATTTGAATTCGAATATATCACAGTGGTCTCTTGTGTTAGAGAAGGGTCCAAATAGATGTCTTGATTTAACAGATAAAGAGACCCCCCAAGAGGGTTGGTCCTTAAAAAGGCGGCTACATCTGAATTGCTGAAGCTTTTGATATGATAAGTTTTTGTAACTGGATTCCAAGTTTCGAATAGATTATAAAGACTAGGCCTTGAGAAAACGAGACACAATCCTTCAAAGATTACCCTGACTTTCGTTATTGCTGTTCAGTAGATAAACCGCAAAATATTTAGTCTATCTCAAGACCTAGGTTTCCAGCGCGGAATCACGAGCGGAGCACCTTGTTATAAAAAATGAGTGTACTTTTGGATAAAACGCACATCATCGACCGATTTTACATTTTTTTATATAACACTGCGCCCCGCTAGTGTTACCGCGCTGCAAAAATATATCTTGAGATAGACTATATTAAATCATTAACACAATACAATCTCTAATACCGTTTGAAGTCGAGTACTGCTTCGGCACAAAATAACTATGGTTCACGTTTGTCCGTCTCCGGACCTATTGTTATAGTCGAAAGTAATGAGGCCGTGTTTCGTCATTTTTAACACTGCGTCTGCTTGCATTGTACGCGCGCGATATCAGCAGATTGCAAACTTTCTTTCGCTCTGCCTTACTCAGACAAAATATTGCAACACTCCTGCTTATTAACACGGCCGTACTACTTTCGAATCCGACTATAGCAAATGTAATTAATCTTTGGTGCCGGATTTCCATTACTCGATGAATCGTTATTAAAACTGCTCTGAATGGTTGAAATGGGCTTTTGTATATAATTATAAAATATAACTTACCATCAATATTACATTCTTTAATTGGTGGTTTGTAATATTGTATTGACCGTTTACTCCTTTGTTCTGTCGATAATGCCTGCCGGTCTGCGTTAGAACCTTCATTAAACATTATTAACACGGCGGTACTACTTTCGAATCTGACTATACGTCAGTAATGAGCAGGGACGTCCTCAGTAGCTGGATACAAACCACTATCTCTGTGCACGGCCAATTTATGAATCCCGAGCATTCCCTTTATTGCTCCAGTATCCTCTAATTTTAAAGTAGAAGTTAGTTCCTTCATGGTTGAATCTAGTTGGTTATTAGTTAGATAGTGTTCTTTTTTAGTAGAGTAGCGGTTGTGGCCTTCCTCGGCATCTTCTTTTCTATCCCGATTATATCG
>JAQGAV010004477.1:0-10248 GCA_034691345.1 Phasmarhabditis papillosa | reverse complement strand
AAGGACTTCAAGAAGCCAAGAGACACAAGCGGGTTTAGTTTTTGCAACTGTTCACTCCTCATGTTGTGCTTTCAGGAACAATATCTCCGAAAACGACGTATTCAGTGCCCCTTGTGTGGCTACACGTGCTCATCAGCCAATCAGAATTCAAGTCTAGGAACTGATTTTTTAAATCATATTAGTAGACACAAATCTTCGGTGAGCTGTTTGTTAGATTATTACCTCCAATTACATATTTAGTTTGATCCATCAGTGTACAAAGCATGTTGTGTTTGTTTTCTGCCCGTCCAGGATTCTTCTCTCGGTGATTATTGTGGGCAGTGTCCCAAAGGTTACTTGAAAACAAAACTTTGAATGTAAAAGTTACCAGTTCTTTAGATATAGCCGATTGCACATCCCCCCGCAATTATCTTGAGATTGTTGACTATTCATGTTCAGTGAATCGTTATATGACAATCGTTGCTCGTGCCAAAGCGTAAGTTGTATCAGTTGAATTACACTTGTTACAAATGGTATGACTTCAGTATAGCAAATAGCCGTCATCCGCAAGTGATATCTTATCCCTCACTTCCTAGCGAATCACTTTTTAAAGCAGTCGTCATGAACGGGAGTTACGGTTTGTTGAAGTTTATTGTCTCCCATGTAATAAACACATTGCAGCTAATTTTGTTGAGTACCAGGAAAAAATGTGTCCTGAGATAGGAAAATACGCGGCTTCCTTTCGCTTCAAGTGTCAGAGTGTTAAAAGCCGACTTATATGGTAAGCCTTCTACCCAAGTTTTTTAAAGACCGTAGTTCAGGTGCTGCATATTTTGTACCGATAAATTTAAAACTGTTGGTTTTAACAATGATATATCTCTGAGGATTCATGTTTTGTATCATATGCAGCAGTTTCACTCAAATTATCCAGAACTAATGAGAGTGGTTATCCAAGAATGGTAAGATTTTTGTGTCAGTTTAAAATATTTTAGCCAATTACAGGGAAATAATGAACAAGGAATTTTTCTGTTCAGTAAATGAAATTTTTCCCATGCCCATGGCTGCGTTGAATACCATCAGGTATGCTATGAAACGTTTTTCATTATAATTATTCTGCTTTAAGACCTGCCCTTGTTTATGTTAGTAAAGTTTGCGAAAGGAGCAAGGCTATAATAAATGAAATGTTCCGGAGAGAATCTCGGGTGAGAGAGCATAATCATGTAGCTATATACTATTATTATTTTAGTCGGCATTAGCTGACGAAGGATGTGTTTGCAATATGTGCTTTGCCCCTCTTCGATACCGTCTAAATTGTGTAAGGAAGCACATGGAACTTGCACATAATGTCAAGACGTGAGTTTTAATTTCAGTATTGAGTACTTCTCACAGTGAGTTGATAAGGGCACCTCAAAATTATCACCCGTAAGCGTACTAAGTGACATACATGTACATGGAGTATGCTTTTTAGCAGGTTTACAATTATTGTTTTTGTATATTGACGAAAGGAATTTCCCAAAAACACCTTTTCTTACGCGACAGATGCTTCTTTTTCTTCTTTTTTTTTGAAGTGCCTCCCTTCCATAGGTGAAATAAGTAATTTATTATTTCCTGTAATCACACATATCACACAATAACTAGATTTCTTGGGTGCAGGGTTTCGGCCAATCTTTTCGGAATCTTCTGAGCAGGGACGGCTCCTTTCTAACATTCAATCTTCGGGGGCACAAAACGGGATAAATAAGCTGCTGGTTTCCCAAGCCTTCTGCAGCTATGGGGACTCGAACCCACAGCCTCAAATCCTCGCGGATTCAGAGACCGCTGCTCTAACCACTAAGTGAAATACCCACTTAAAATACAAGGACGACCCCTATTTTTTGACTCTCGATTTCTGGAGGGGACTCCCTCAAATCAAGTATATTTTTAAATATTGTTGGCTTATAAGGTCCAAAAAAGCGGCTGCACCGCCGGAAAAAGTGAAAGCAGGTGGAGGATCCCTAATTTCTACATTGAAATTTACCAGGAAGGACCACCTAATTATGACTATAAAAGTGGCTTGACCTGGACTATTCTACCTGTGCTCCCTTCAACGCACATTGCGTCAGCTGTGTCTTATTTACTATGTCTAAAAGTTCTGTTTTTAGGCTATCCGGTCATTCCGACTTCAATGGTGTCGATGAGATAGCTTCTTGTTCGAATATAACGGCAGACAATTTTCCTGCAGTTCTGTTACGCCATTCTGAACAGTTTCGTTGCATTGTAAGCTTGCTGGTGTTTAAGAAATACTCCATTTTGTAGGGAGATAATTCGACTGTTTTCTACAAATGGAAATGCCTTCTCCCATGCAGTACTGCTGGTCATATTAATGATGTTCTTGAAGTTAGCTTAATTATACGGTACTCGAAAATCCCGTTATTATTACAGTTTCCTTCTACGCTGCTGCTTCGAATGTATGCTCTACGTCATCTGCAAAATTTTCATATGCATATTTTTTCGGATGACTTCTTCGAGCGCGAATGGTATGACACATTATTTTCAGTTACAATATAAAGAATAACTTGTCACTCTTCCGTCGCAATTTTGTTCATTCTTTCTGCGTTGTCTTAACAATTTAGTCTATTGTTTAGGGGACTTGTTAGCAGTGATTCTGGTCTAAATGGTGTTGATTTTCGGAACTACGATCAGTCTTCTTATGAAAATGTTAATGCAGGATCCGACGACCCAAATGATTTCGTCTTTCCATATTTGATGTACATGTTACCCCCTGACATACGAAACTTTCTAAAAATATGCGGAGTGTGTTATTGGGCTGGGCTGCACAATCAGTTCCTTGAGCATATTGTGGTACACGGCTATAGAATATCCAGGTGTGTTCTCTAAGCACTTCTTTCTAATAACTTTACAGCAAATTCTTATCTTCGAACTCGTCTCTAAAGGAAGTTTTGGATACGTATGGTATAAAGAGAACAAATGGAGGGGAAGTGAAAACAGTATAAACCTTTTTTCAAACTTTGTGTTACTTATTATTCAGTTGCCAGATGTTCCCGTAAACATTCTGGGAAGTATTGGAAGAAATTGGCTTGTTTCTATACGAAATGGATCCTTCTCTATAAATTCAATTAGTGGCGGTCAGAAGCAATCGTTAGCATTCAATTGTGTGATTTTTAGAGTTTGCCTCAGGTGGCAACGAGAGATCAGACCTTCCTGGTCTTATAGAAGATAATCGGCCATCTAGAAAATCAGCTGTAAACGCGAAGAAGCGCTTAAAAGATGTGTCTATTGATCTTAATGTCGGAGATTATTCATCGTCATGCAGCAGTAGTAACGGCGATAGTAATTCTGACAATTATGACCTCAGTGGATCGGATGATGATTTCAATGATGATATCTTAGCTGTTAAAAAGGAAGATATTGAAAGTGCAAATAGAGATAAACGATCATCCACTTATCTCGCCCAATCAACGGTAAAAACCCAACAAAAACAACGCTTGCTTTATGGTATTGTTTTCAGACTGTGTCATCGGCAGTGGATCTTGATATTTTGGAGTTATCCTCGACCAATAAGGATAAGTACGAGAAGCGCTTGGATGCGAGAGTAGTTGCGCGTATCACTCATAACATGTCACAGTTATTGTAAGTTAGTTATAGGTGAATAGAGTGAATCGATGTCAACATTTTAGCAGTATTCACTTTCAAATTTTTCAATGATAATAATATTTTTATTAATTTTCAAAGTTCATGGTAGATTATTATTAAAATTCCTTTCGATTTACCGCCCTTGCTTTCGGCTGACCGGGTGCCTTGGTTCTCGAAAGTAGCAGAGATCAAAAGTTTTCGTCCTGGTTTTTCGGATTTAATGTAAAGGTCATCTCGGGATGTTTTTAACAAATAGGCAAATAGGCATGTCCAGAAAGAAGCATTCTTTTGGAGTATATCAATAGTTTTAGCTCCCTGTCTGTACGGATTCTCGAAAACCTAGATCCATCAGATCTTGCTGCCATACAGCTTATTATAGATCGTCGCTGTCCTATATGTCCAGTGAGTTCCGGTTCAGTCTTTTCTTCAGTGAAATTTTTAGAACACTCCAAAAGTTCGGATGCCCGATATCCTTCCTACGGTAGATCATTTTACTGTAGAAGAAGCAGTATTTGGACATTTGATTGTGAAGCACAGCAGTGACAAATTCGCTCAAAAATTGTTGCAGATAAAATGGTCAGTAGTTGTATGTTGTCTATGTTTATCTTTCTTTCTCCTTTGATGATTAAGATATATCCCTTTCCAGCTGTCAACTGATGAAATCTCAGATAAAATTTCCACCTAGTTTTCTGTTGAAGGCTGACGAGGTTTGTTCGCGAAGCTATTCGTCTTATTGAATGTTTTAGAAGGGATTGCTTCGTTGTTCAGTATGCACAGAGCGCACGTTCCCCAAAATGAACGCTCTTAGATCACATTTTTCAAATTGTTGCAAGCGCCACTCACAGTCAATGAAGGACAACCCGCCCTCGAAATCAAAAAGGATATGTTCGGAAATTGAAATGTAGGCTTTCAGCAAACCCCGGTAGCAGGCCATATACTGATTTTGCATAATTCTTCCAATTTAGTATAGATGCCAGGAATAAAAGTACAGTCTTTCTTGGAAGATTATTCCTCAGTATAAACTGCAAAATTGTTTTATCATGTAGAATTTGCCCTAAACGATGGTCATCGAAAAATGCCGAATAACGATACAAGTGCACTGTCGAGCACTTTTCTATAATAACGCTATTTCAGGAATAGCTGTCCTATGGAATCATGTGACATGAAGTGGAAAACAAGTACTCTTTATTCCACAGTTGTTTCGCAGATTCGTCATATCTTGATGCATCATATGCAATGTGCATCTGCATGCGAGAAGGCCCTAGAAATGAGGTGGAGATGATGAAGAAAACACAAATATAAATATGTTTTAGTGTTGCGGCTGAATGCAAACATAATTTTCCATATCTTGATGTCGAAGAATCTATAAAACAAACAACTTCTTCGAATTGTGTTATGTTTGCTTGCGCAACGTGTTTGGCTTGTTTCAAAGGGATAGAAGAGTTGGTCCAGCACGCGCGGCGCTATCATGAAAAGTAAGGCAGTTTGTATAATGTCAAATGTGTTCTTACTTAGGGATGCTCTGAAGACATGTGCTTTTGGTTGTTCGAATATTCGGCTGGTCACTGCTGTTTCTGACTTTGTTAGTGAAGCGGATATGATTTTTTTCCACCATCTGTTGAAACATCCTGCAGAGAACCTGGTGAAGTGGTTTGAGACATGGTCGTGGAAGAAAGATATGAATAACGGGAAGTTTCATTGTGACATACAGGCCTCACTTGAATACGTAACTAGTGGTAAAGAGTTCGGTCTATTTTGCTCACACGTTGACTGCAAAGGGTACGTCAGGCATGACTATACAATTGTATATGTACTTTCAGAATTATTATTAAAAACAATCAGGATATTTTGTCTCATATGCACGATGATGTTGACGAGCCTATTCCGTATGTTGGAAAATTAATTTTTACCTCAATTTAATTGTTAGATCTGCTGCAGCCAAGCGTTTAGTGGCAGCTTGCATGAACAAGCAAAGCGTCGAACAGGTTAAGCAGCCAAATGTAGAACGAAGAAAAGGTAGAATGGACTATAAGCTAAATATAATATGTCGGCTTTGCAAGAGATCGATTCCACGGAATTCACTATATTCATGTGATCAAATGTCTTATTTTATCCATTGCATTGTCAGACATCCTAGACATGTTCGAGATATGAAATGGTTAGTAGAATTGTTACTGATTAAAGGAACATGTTGTCGTGTTTTTGAAGTTGCTCTCAATGACAAATCACCGTTTTTGGGCATAACTAGCTTCAAAATTAACGTTTTAGCATTTTTAAAAGTCAGAAATCTGCTACGCAATTGACTGCACCCGATGAAATAAAGGAAATAAAAATTGTTTCGAATACTTATGGATGAAAATTATTTTTCTCGAGTAACTTTTTAGAAATGAATATGTTGTCAAAGTTCTTCCATATTTCATTACAAGATTTAATAAACTTTAGATGGAGCAAAAAAGTCAACTTTTGACGTTTTTATCTGCAAAAACACCAACTGATTGTCAATTGAAATATGAACGTCGAATTTTTTTTCGATCATTTTGGGCAAAGTTATGGCCGATTGAAAAGACTGCCACACTGCGCTTAGGTTCCCCTAGGGGCGGGGTTCTGGTACCCCCTGCGCCCTTTGCATGACTTCAGAAATCGTAAACTACGGCCAAATTCAAAAAACTAAAAACATGTCTACCATTTTCATGGCTCAAAACGTATGTACACGTGAGATAATTATAAAATTCCTTACGGAACTAGGGTTTTCAGCAATTTTATGTTCAATTCGGCTACAGTAACCCTGTAAAGAAGACCGGAAATACCAAAAACTGAACATGATCCAAAATCATTCGTTTTTCTTCTATTTTTTTTTTGAAATTTATATAATTTTTCTTAACTTTTCAGTCTGAGTAATATAGAAGAATAAAATTGATGCCTTTTCAGCAAACTATTGTCTGAGCCGAATTATCGATTTTTAGGGACCAAAGGGGAATATCACTTAGCTTTCCTTTCATTGATGTTGAATCTACTGGTGTTCGTTGCATTGACAAAGGTATTTCGCCCAGTTGTTGCTCTGCAGTATATTTCAATTCGAGGTTCATCTGTCTTTGTTTGCTCCATCTGTGGAATTGAAAATATAACTAGCAAGGGAGTCCTCGATCATGCGTTGTTCCATGAAGGAATTGTCACGGGGACGTCTAAAAGGTTTGGACTATTTCCTCAGTCAAATTGACTGAATATAATTGACTGACTTATGACTATGTTCATAAATACAGTTGCTAACTTTACGTTTTCAGGCACGTTGAATGTACTCAATGTTCTGAAACAATTAGTTTCAACGGAGTTTTTTCTTCGGAACAGTTTTCTATACTGGCTCATGCTGTTAACTATCACTCATCCGATATGGAATTTCTGAATAGTAACTTTGCTGCGCTGTAAGTTCGGTTATCTTTGTTTGGGGCTGGACTCGGCAGTAGATGACAGCAGGGCTGGCAAAAGTGCCGGGGCCGACTTTCATACATTACAAAAATATTAGCAAAAATAAATATTATATTAATAAAAAGGGGCTGGGCCGGGAAAATTTTGGCTCGTGGCGTTAGGGCATACATTATCAACATGTTCGCTGGCGAGGAGGGGGTTTCGCAGGGCAAAAAAATGGGGAGGTTTCAAAATTTTTTTGTAAAGAGATCACCTACTGAAAGAAAATAATTGCAAAATTAGAGTAATCTTGTATACTATCAGTATTCCTATGCAAGCCTAGAGAATTCACAAAAAATTGCGGGTTACCCTTATGTGATGATTCAAAAAAGTTTTTTCGGAACCCCCCTTTGTCACAAATGTGACGTCGACTCACATTAGCCCAGGCCTGCGTTATTCAGAAAACATGAAACAAGGAAACAAATTTTCGGGTGTACCGTGCCTTTTACTGTGGAAAAGTCTTGGATATTTCCAACTGGGTGGTAACCAATCGTCTATAACAATTATACTAATTAGCCTTGCTAATGGGGCTTTATTTTTCATGTTATCTTTATTTGTAATATAAAAGATACCGTTCAGAAGAGATAATCTTATTACGGATGAAGATGACGTATTGAATCTGTTAGATGGCGAAGCTTCTTTGAGAATGTGTTGTGAAAAAGGAAACTCATGTTTTGTTTGCTTCGAATGCCGTCAAGATTTCAGCAATTCGTTAGCATTTCTCCATCACTCGAAACAACATATTCCAAGGCATGGTGTCTTTCGTTACTTTTAAATTACGTCTTTTTAGATTTGTGAACAAAATTTCATATATAATGCCTTGTTTTGATAGAAGCCGCAAAGCGGAAAGTTACACAGGAAAGTTAGACAGGTTGTTCCGTCTCTAAAAAGGCAATACACAAAAATCATTCAGGATCTTTTACTGTCACTTGTGCGAACGAAAATGCTCGTTTTCCGGATTTCCTTCTCTCACTTTCAATCTTTCACTTTCAATGATGACTCATCTAATATTTTTTCACGCTAATGAAACTCAGGTGGAACGCTATGTTGATAGACAGCATGCCGCACTAGCATGCGTTTTTCCTTTCCTGGACAGTAAGATGTCATACCGAACAAAGAAATTACATTGCGTTAAGTGCCCACAGAAGTCGTTCATTCGCGAGGCCGAACTGCTCAGGCATTCTAAAAGAGACCATCATTCATTACTGGTTGCAAGCAATCCGCAGGAGACAACGCCAGCCCTTTCAAGTGGAAGTGAAGATATTTTTGATCGTAGTCACGATGAACTGTCCGAAACAATCTTACCAGTTCTTGAGAAGCAATTATTGCACAATCCAGATGTTCACTTGAGAAATATTAGTTTCAACCCGGCTGATCTAGAATTGACACAAGAGCAGCTTCCTGGATCCCTCTTAGCTGAAAATGATGTGACCGTCCCAAGGTTTGCTAATTGTGGCGCCGCGAAACCTTCTGATTTGGAAACGCTGGCAAATAACGCAATACCTAATCTAGAATTGACGCAAGAGCAGCTTCCTGGATCCCTCTTAGCAGAAAATAATGTAACCGTATTAGTTAACAATTCTGTGTTCTCTTTGAATAGTGAGGATTGTCGTGAAGAAGCATCTTCAGTTTCTGCCGTACCGGGATCTTTCACACCTCAGCAACGTCGTTCACCTAGACGAAGTGCTATCCGGTCAACTGCTTCGAGTCCAAAGTCTGGGCCTATTAGAAGACATAGATTAAATGTATCCCGTGTTGCCACTCAAACGCCTAAAACATCGAGAAAAGTTATCAGGTTTGTAGAAATATGTGCTCAATTTATTTCTTTGTTAGAATTGGATTCGACGAAGTTGATGGGAACAAAACCAACGCTGCATTAATTCCTGAAAAGGGACAGACAAGAATTGATCGGTTTCTCCAGAAAAGAGATTCTTTGTTACCTGCCACTCTCGCTACATCAACTGTGAGTGCATATTCTGTCTCTGTAATTATTAGTTGATAACTAGTCGAATTTTTATCGAAGTGTGAATTCCTGAAACAAAGAAGTGGAACACTTATCCACAAAGTTATAAGCATTCCGTTATTACATTTTCTACCTCTTTGTGTTACAGAGTGCTGAAACCGAAGTATCTATTGTCTTTCAGAAGCCCCACACTTCGGTTGCTCCAAATACGATGGCAGATATTACATGTAACCTCATTATTTTTCAATACTGCGGAATATTTGAGTTTATTAGGTGATCTGCCAGCATCAACCCGTAGCCTGGATTTAGTGACAGATTGGCTTAATTCCAAGTGTCTTTCGGATCCGAGAATCACTCCCCGACGCATAGCAGAGCCATTGTTTCTACAGGATAACACTGGAACTCTATATCAGGTTTGTTCACGTTTTCGTGAACATCTTTCTTTTTAGATGTTTTAATTACTTTATTTGTAATGGTTGTACGTAAAAAGTTTTCTTTACTTTAAATTCATACGTTAGTCTGCTTGCTAGAACCATACCATAACAGATAGCCGGTAGCCGTGCCGATTTTTCGGCACTCTAAAAAACAGGTAAGGGTCCCCCCTTACCTGTTTTTTGTGAGGGGGTCGAATTTTCGGCACCTTTTATACTTGTAAAGCATAAAAATCAAAATTTTGGGCACCCTACCCGGCATTTACCGGAGACTGGTATGGTATGGCTAGAACTTGAAAAAGCGTTATATTTAACATCTAAGCCTCATATCTCATATTTTTGGAAACGGTATGCAAGTCAATGTGAACGGAAAATTTTAAAAAATAAAGGATGGATTTTTTTCACACTGACTACTTTAAAATTACGTTGTGAGATAATTTATTTCGTCAATTTCAGTGTTCTGGCGCACTTTTAATTCATTACGCGGTTTCTTTTTCAGGAGTTTGTGGAAGGCAGTAACTTGAAGACAGTTCTGGATGGCATTATGACACCGGATATTCAGGTAGATTAATTTACAGTATGATAACATTTTCATTTAGCTGGGCACTTCCTTATCCAATTGTTCGGTGGCCTCATTATTGCCCTCTAGTCGTCTGAAAGGTTTAAACCCAACCTACCCTAGTCCAGTGGATATCAGTCATCTGGAGAATGTTTCTGGTTTCAAGTAAGCTACTATTTTTTGTGATCTACAGGATTAACTGTTTTCCACTCCGTCTCAGA
>JAQGAV010004476.1:0-10251 GCA_034691345.1 Phasmarhabditis papillosa | reverse complement strand
AACCCCCCCCCCCCCCCCTAAGCATGGCGGGCTTTCGTTTTCTTAAAAACTCAATTACTCATGTAGTATAGTTGTTGCTTTTTTCTCAACAAATACCAAAAACTACATATTTTAGGAGTGAAAACAATTTGTGCATGAAAAGGATGCGTCCTGGATTTCACTGAATCCACTAGGATGAACTTTCTTTCTTGATAATATTTTGAGCTGAAGAAGTACCGAGAAAGACTCGCGATGTTCGAAAATCGGAAGGTTTTGCAGGTCAGAGAAGTGACGCGTAGATTCGAAGGCTAGAGGTTGCTTAAGTTATTGTTCAAAATGAATTCTATTTCAAGCAGATCTGCGCAGCGCAAGACCGGGCCCGGCCCAACTTTTAAAATCGCGACCCGGCTTTGCGCAGTCTCGGTTTCAAATTATGGGGACTAACTACTAACTAGAAATACTAACTTTTTACTTTTCTTATGTCTCTGGACCAAACCGCTTTCTGTTCTAACCATAAAATTGCTTGGATTCAAAAGTGACAAGATTTCTTTCATTCTGAACTATGCTTCTTTACATTGGTTTGTTTGCAAGGAAATCTCATATTACAGAATCAGTTGTTGCTTAGCAGTTAATGAAAATAACTTTAGTAAACAATTATTTTATTTTATTTTAAAAAACTCAGCTTAGATCGTTGTTCAATTCATTATTAGCCATAGACTGTAAAAGAAGCTAGGTTTCCAGCGAAGTGCCTTAGAGAGAGGCGGATTTAGAGTAAACTAATTGTTCTTTTGACACGACTCGCCAACGGAGAGGGTGTTGTTAAAGGACTGTTCTCTCATTTTTAAATTAAAATTTATTTTTCTCGCGAAATCTTTAATCATTCCAAAAAACTCAGTTGCACAGATGGAGCTATGGCATTTCCCATGATATATAAATTAATATGAATTCCTTAACAAAATAAGCCAGGGTATGAGCATCAAGATTTCGCCATTTGAATTTGATCTGTTCCGTTATTTTAGGGCGCGGCGAACCGTGTTGAACAAAAAGCTCCCAATTCACAAGCTTTCCATTCATTTGGATTGAACCCCAGCTCTTGCAACATACAATATCATATTCTAACATCCCAACTTCTATCATACCGCGTTCCTTGTTAACTTAAGAACTATATTTATATATATATATATAAAATTGTTTAGAAATTCCTAACACATTGCTTCTTCCATTGACTATATTTAATCTAGGAATGCCACCCCCTACTAAACAGCCTCAAATAGCACTTGACCTTGGCGCTTTCCGGAAATTGGACACGCGGTTTCCCAGTATTCCATTCTTGGTAAAACGGCTTATTTTTCACAAATCACTCATTTTGTAATTTGATATAAATTGAATGACAGAAAACAATATGAAATTTAAAGGTCTTTCAGAAGAGTTCGAATTTCAAGCGTTCCTAACATTAACATCTTTATTGCGGGTTGAATGTTTCATATATAGACGGCGGACACGATATGCAAGTTAAACGTATGAGTTCTCAAATTAAAACGCGCAAAATAGTTATATTCTTTAACTTATCTTAATTATTTCAGAAGAATAAGTTAGATGTGATATTGTTTCATGAACTAGTTCGCGTTTTCGCGCTCTATTGCTCTGCCACGCTCTAATAAATGTTGGAGTTCGTACCGTATACTCTTGCATAAGCCTTGGCCGCCGACTATAGTGTTGTTCAAGAGATAAGAGGCCCTGTCTTCTGCATATGTTTATCAGAAGTCGCCAACTTAGCCAACTTTGAATTATGGGTGGGAGCAGCGGGCTCAAGTTGCTTCCGCCCGGGAAGTTCCCACCTCAGAGTTGATGAGAAATGTGTTGCGGAATGAAGCTTTAAATTTTTTTAACACTGCATCTTACTTTCGAAACAGGAAATCAAATAATATTTAACTTATGGCTTATCGATTTCTCGAAGACGCAACAAGATATAAATAAATTGTGGCTTCCGATCTCTCAACTACTAATCTTCTTGCTTTTTCCCATAGACTTTTTATTGGATTTAAATAATAGATTAGAATATTCTCAGAAATTAGCATTACGACAAGAGAAAGTGGCATTTAAAGCCAACTAAGGGATTTCGCGGCAATCTATTACAGTTATGCTAGATTCGCCTTTGTTATCGTTTGTTTTAAGTTTCTGTTTTTCTATTTGTATACTCCTAGCGCACTACAAGCGGACTGCAGTAATTTATAGTTCTTGAACATTAGTTTTAGCTTATGCTTCCGAGGTACAGTCACTGTTCGATGTATCAAAAAAAAAATGTATAAGTAGGAAACCGACGCTTTTTTCAGAGTAAATTATTTCTTAGTAAAGTGCTTCCTTTAGGAAGGAAGGTTTAGATAACAAGTTACATGGGAACACAAAATTCAAGCGGGTGCTTTAGCCTAGTGGTTAAAGCAGTAGTCTCTGAATCGGTGAGGATTTGCTGCTGTGGGTTTGACTACCCGTAACTGCAGAAGGCTGGGAAACCAACAGCTCCTATAAATCCCATATTTTGTGCACCCAAAGACTGAATGTAAGAAAGGAGCCGTCTTTGTTCAGAAGATTCCGGAATAAATGGCCGAAATCTTGCCTTGAAGAAATCTACCACTATTGGTACGCCGAAATAAGTGAAACAGCAACTTGTCCTAACTACGTCGCTTTTTAATCTCACCTAGTTTACTACGTCTAGAAACTTTTATTTATTTATTTTGTTTCAATATTCAACACAACTATTTTGTTTTTATTAATTTTTGTTTTCGTCTCTGGCGCGCGTTTTGGATTAATATTGCGCTGGAGGAGATCATCTTCACACGAGCAGAATTTCAAATCTTCTTTTCCTGAAAGGGGTGATCTTTTTCACGTCTTTAGGGCCTGAAGCCTTGCGTGTAAAGGATCTAGTTCATACACTAATCAATTTTTTTTATTCATCATTACTTTGTAATCTTTGTAAATAACTGTTTATACAATTCACTTTTTTAGTATTTCATTCAGTAACCAACTTACATACAACTTTATGTTTAGCAATGGAGAATTTGAACCTTATACTGGAAGGGTATGGGAGAACGATACATCCGCCATTGGTACTGTTCCTCTGTATATCGGGGTCGATAGGTAGGATTGTCCTTTCGCAACTACAAAAAAGAAATCTAAATTTTACAAAAATACAAAAATAGTCTAAATGAAAGGTTCAGATAATCTTTAAAATGAAACAATTTAACTATATGTGTACTAGTCTTGAAGTTCACCTACTGATAGAACAACTTTTTTTATCTTTCAGGCCATCTAATAATGATCGGCACACTGTCATCGGTGATGAACCCTACAAATGCGTTTTTGATTTCTATGTCTTGGTAGGTTGAGAACATTGCCAGACTATTTTTACTGAGCTTGTATATAAAAACAAGAAAATCTTAAACTCCTCAAGTTTTGGAAACAAAAACAGTTTGTGAGAAGCAGCTGCGCTCAGTGACGCGCCGACACAATAACTTTCTTTTCCACGCCGGGTGCCGGTATGTAGTATCTAGCCGGGGACGACTTTCTTAAAAAACAATGTGTGTAAAGATACTTTTTCAGTTGTCAACTTATGTTATGCGTGAATTTCCTCTACTCAACACTATTCAAATGGGCCTCGGATGAACTCTGTGTGCCCTTATTCTTCTCATATGTACCAGTCAAGACTATGCATATATCGGTTACTCTATCAGTACTGGTGCACATGGCCGGGGTAGGTGCATTTTCGGTTCTTTTTACACAAAATTTTAGTTGGACAGGCATGTGGCCGTATTCCCGAAGACGCTGTGGCCGTAGTATAGAACTGCACGGGCACCCACCCGGGCTTTTATATACTAAGGCCACTACGCATTGTTACAAGTGAAAAGGGAACCTACCAATGTAACATCTAGGGTTTGATTCAAAAGTAATAATGGAATGTTACTTGCGTCTTTTTAGGATTTCTAGCACCGCGCCGGTACGCAAATTGTCCGTGCGAACGGCGCAAATGCAAATTTTCAAGGCGACGAGGCGCCACGAGCTGGCACGATGTTGCAAAACTATCTTCAGTTCATTCAGTTCGAAGAAAAAAGAGTTCGAATAACAGGCTTAAATGAATTCCGAATTATTAACAATCCATTATTAGTCTTGAATGAGACTATCGTTTACTCAGAACTTTTTCTACCTGAATTTCAAAAGCTCTCTATTACTTCATTTAGGTGTTCCATGTCGTTGCCCTATCATTGATTCGTTACTTTTCTTTACTGAGGCTCTCACAGGCAAATTCCAACGTTCCGTGGTTCAGTTATTGGGTATGTTTACTTCCTTTCAAAACAGAAAAAACTCGGAAATGTTGGAAGTTCAGATTGTTTTTGAGAGAGTTTCCAATTTTTTGGGGAAAATACCCGCCGGCGTTTTAATATACTACACGGAAGAACAATAATTGGAAGAAATATATGAATCTATGAACGAGTAACAAAGAACAGTAGACTGGGGAGAAAAAGTTAGCCTCACTGAAGTTCAATTGGGGTCAGTATCTCAGCCAACATATCATTCATTGAATCACTATCGTAAATGTATGTCTAAACAAAACCAGATGTACAAGTGCTACGTACTTAGGTTGCCAAACAGCTGGCCCGCAGAGCTGGCAAAAGGCCGAACGGACCAGCCCGGGCCGGCCCGTTTCCCAAATTTTCGGCCCCGGCACGCTTCGTCAAATTCCCAGCCCGGCTGGGCCGTATCCCCAAGCATTGTCAGGTATATTGGAATGGCCCGGGTCGGCCCGCTTGCCAGCACTGACTATAACCACTCAAAAACAGGGCGCGGTTTCGTAAGAAGTTTTTAAATACTGTGCTTTTTTAGAAATGTCAAGTGATCATCGTCTCTATCTTCTTAGCTGTTGGTGTAGTCGGAATACCGCTGCATTTTACATCAGATGTAGTTGAGGTTAGCTAAGAATTAAACAAAATATATCATTTAATAACCTCAAAAGATTCAGTCGTATTCGAAATGTACAACACGGTGTCTCTTGTGTATTTTTGAAAGAAGTTTGCGCATATTTTCGTTTTGCGCAAACTTTTTGAGCCATTTTTAACGATTTCAATTTTTAACACTCTGTTATCACTTTTGGAATTGATTAATGCAGATCTAAAACATCAGTAAAATAATTTTGTATTTTTCAAATGTTACGATTTTGGGTACTTTTGTTCTACCAGCTGATTGAACTAATGGACGGTTCGATAAACGTCTATAGTCGTTCAATTGTTTGATAAAACTCTCCTAACTGATAACCCTTCAATACATCTGGAATGACTTCTAAACCGTGATTATATCGATATTTCTAGGTTTCCGAAAACGAAGGTTGTGCGGAACGGTTTCCGGCGCTTCGGAATCACTCCGCATACCAACTACAGTTCTCATTAATACCCCAGCTGACTACACTAAACTACTGGATATTTAACCTACTAGCTAAGATAATACCATCCGTAAGTTAGCTAATACGTTGTTTTCTAGTTTTCTATCTAATGAATAACTATAGACTGCTAGTTGGATCAAGGCTTCCGCGCAGAGCACAAAAATGAGCAGCGGTCTTGTAGAAACATACTACAAGCAAAAACTATCAATTACAGATGTTATTCTTATATATATTTAGCACAAATGTGTTAACAAATACCGCTTATGCCGCTATTTTACTGCAGTTTCGCAGCCTTAGTGGCATCATATATAGTATCTCTCAAGATCTACGTTCCCAGTACAGTATACGAAGCGCCGGTGCTGTATAAAAATGAAATGAAAATTGGTAGATTTCGCGCCAATTCTTCAAAATAGATTCCGTTTATCTGGCACCGCCTCTCTCTAAGATACTGACCCTGGAAATCTAGCTCTATATACAGACTGTATAAGACACACAATTGTAGACCTTTTAGCTAGAATCAAATATCGAATTAGTAGCCCTGATATTCACCTGAATGTTTAATAAGATATTTAAAATAGAAATGAAATGTTTCCTTCTAGATTATACTATGCATAATGACATTTATGATCTTGGATCAACTGAAGAAGATCCGACTGTTGAGTGCTAGGTTCTCAAGTGTCGAAAGGGATAAACAACATCAAAGGACTACTAAGATGATTTTAGTAAGCGAACTTAGCACTGAATAGTCAGCCACAATATCACATTTGAGCAAGTTAACACAATAGTTTATATAGTATAATTTAACAGTAATAATGAAGGGTAACTTGCTTATTTATTTGACTTTTAACACCGCTCATGTAGGCAATTTGTAATACGGCTAGAAGACGCCACGCGCTGGCTGGCAAGGTGTTCGAAAAGAGCTCAGACAAAACCCGAATTATTGGTATTCCATTGTTACTCTCGGATCTGACTCTATTTGTGATCTCAACAAATAGAAGAATAAACTGAAAAAGAACAAGTTGTTTGGTCTGATCAATAGCTACTTCGAGACAACAATTTTCCATGTCTTGGCGGAACTATGATCTGATCACAACTTTAAATATACTTATGATCATCTTCTTATTAGGAGACTCTTGATTTCAGATAATAATGTTCGTGTTTATTGTTGTTGAGTTTCCGCAAGGCCTGCTGGCCCTGGCAGCAACAATGTCAAATTTTGGGTTGATATACATCATAGGTTCGTACTATTCTACGTGATATACAACGTTTTGCAAAGATACCCATGTTTTTTCTATGGAATTCATAAAGTTATTTCCTCACTCATCTTCGATCCAAACATCTGTAATCTTGTGTTTTCTAAGATCAATAAAAATTCGAAAGAAGCTATAACTAGTTATAATGTTACACAATATATTTCAGGCGACCTTACCGAGCTGATGACTCTTCTTACTTCATGTATTATATTCTCTCTTTTTTGTATGATGAATAGTAGGATTCGTTCTGCAATACAAGAGTCTCCATGTCTGACATTCTTACGGAAATGGGTACAAGCGGTTGTTATGAGCAGGTATTTTAAACAACAATATAACGAATCAATAAACTAGCTATGCTAATAGTCTATATTGTATAGATCACTATGGTTATACTTTTGTTTCGTTTCACTACAAGGCTTCTTTACTCTTGGATCAAATCTATAGTTTATTAACAAAGTACGATCTACAATATATAAAACAGAGTACATAATATAAGTAAAACATAGGTGCACGATGCGCGGTGTTATAAATTTTACCTTCAAAAGATCCTATGAGGCCGGCGCAATGTGGTTTAGGTTTTGCAACAGACTATAGTTATGTTACTACTGATCACTATAGTTTTGCTGCAGATCATTCCAAAAATATGTACCGCTGAATCCAAGGCCTTAGCTATAGTACAATGGTTTTAGGTACAACCGCAGCATACCTTCGGACCACAAGCTTCTGCATGCTGCCTTAAGTCCGGCAATGATTCGATGTCCGTTCGATAAAACACAAAGTCTAACTGCTGTTTAGTAAAATATAGTCTGTTTCAAAATTATCTATCTATTTCGTTTATCGCCTTAAAAGGTTTCAGTTATCAGGATCACATTTCCAGTTTTCTTGAACAAAATTGTGGGTCTATTGAAATAGTATAGATCTCTCGGCAAACTATACGTAATCGTACCTTAATTTTCATTAACTTTTATAAGAGTTAGTGCGGGGTGGGAACCATGCTGAATAGGACTATCCCGTTTCGAACTGGCCGTTTTCGAACACAAAGGTGTACTTATCTTTATCATTGAAAATCATAATTAGATCATCTTTTTATGCTGAATAGATTTAGAAGACCGTTTTTTCATAGCTTCAATACGAACGAAGTTATCAAAGCTAATCGTGAATGAAAGATGTTTTGATGGATTATTCGGTTCGTATTGAAGCTATTAAAAAACTGTCTTCTGCATTTAATTCAGCATCAAAAGTCAATTCAGCATTATCTAACAATGATTTTCAATGATAAAGATAAGTACACTTTTTCATGTTTTTTCCGACAAAATCGGCAAAATCACACAGTTCTGAAACGACCAGTTCGGAAACGGGATAGTCCTTGCTGAACTCATGCCAGCACATTTCTATTTTAGCTGATACTGACTAGCAAAACGGTTCATATTTCAAGGTGCTTGAAGTTTTCTTTAGTTGGATATAGTCTGTTACTGTAACTAGTTTGATCTCTCTCTTGCTTCACTGCTTCATTTCGGGTTAATCTTGTGCCAAATTTGATGTTTTACTTCTTAAATAAGTTGTTTAAATGTAATAAAGATGGTCTATAAATGGTTTTTGCCTATGTTAGCCATAATAGAGTTCAAGAAAGTCAAACTACCTATAGAAAATATCACTGAGAAGTGAATAATGGTTGCGGTATTAAAGCTGTTTTCCTAAAAAAAGTTAGTTTATGCAAAAATTCTTTCTTCGGGGGGATTCGAACTGTCGACCTCTACCTTATAATGCGAAGATTCTAATCTAGAATCAAAGATCTAATGGATTTGTGTTATTTGGGATCTTCTATACAGTGTTGCGAAAACTTCGAGCCAGTGCTGGGAATTTCACTGGCCGGCCTGGCCCGGGGCCGAAAATTCAGAAAGTCGGCGTTGTTTACTCAGGATTGGTTTCTACAGGGTACTTTCGCCGAAGTTACAAACATGTTTCGCATTATTCAACCCCAAAAGGTACGCATTCACTTAGAATATTATTTGGAATCAATATATAATAAAGGGTTTTGTTTCTGTTGAAATTCAGGAATGTTATGTTGAGCCACTCTGCAATGCATATATAAGAAATTGGTTGAAAGATGAATCTTTTGAAAATAATTGGTTTAAAATTCGGAAAGTGTTTGAAAAGTTTGAAATACTTATTGTCAGTATGATAACAAGAGAATTAACTACTATAAAAACTATAAAAATTAAGAGTAGTCAAATAAGAGGCAGGGGGTTCTTCTTTTGCTGATTAAGCACTCATTAGGAACCACAGTCCTGCTGAATTGAGACCAGGATTTGAGATCATCTAAAATAGGCTGCGGTTGAGTATTCCGGATGCAAGTGTTACTGGTACGTTTTTTGGATAGTTTGGATAATATATTATATATGCCTGACTATAAATTATCATTATAGACTCACCCTACAGCTTCTTTTTTCGTAGTTGAAGTCAACTTCAATATTCGGAATTTCATGCACTAAACTTTTGATTTCGCTTAAAGTAAGTTGTCCCGGTTGCACATACTCAAATCCCCAACACGGACATGTACCATTCTTCAAGGCTGCCTGCAAAACTTGTGTACGATTTTTGGTTTTTCATTTCAACGCTGTAACATTTCACAAACTGTTACATTCAAAATGCTATTCTGGGCGCTCAAATGTCGTAGTCTTTTACACAGTCAGGTGGAGGATTTAATTATACAAAAAACGGTGGACCACAGGGTTTGCAACGTCAACTGACTTCAAATAACATCCCGGTAGTTTGGTATAAAAATAACAAACGAAACTAACTAACCTGGAAAGTTTGCAAAATTGCGGGTATCGAGAATTTTAGAGGTGTTTCGTAGTTGCAATGCACGTAAAACTCTTTAAAGTTCTTAACGACTTCAGTTAAGAATTGATCATTTAGCTGATGGTGTTGATGTTGATCTATTGGATGTTCGATAATGCCCGCATAATCGAGAACAATGGAACGCAATTTTCTGCTCCGCAATAGCTAAATTATATCGGTTTAATTTTATTAATTTTGTGTATAGTTCTAGTTTTTCTACCTTTACTTTCTTCTTAAAATCTAATTTACCGTTTTCTTCCTGTATTTTGAAAACAACAACAACTTACTGTTACTAAATCAGGCAGATTTACTAAAAAGCGGCTCACCACGGAAATTCCTACTACTTATAGCACCAGTAAAGCTTTTTAGTGGCACATTTAAATCAGTTAGGGAGCTATTTTGTTAGTTCTGAACCCCACATTATAACCACTGTACAATGGAAGAACTAGGCCCAATTGAAATCTCAAATTTGATTGAAATGGGTAAAAAAATTCATTTACCTTTGCATTGCAAAACATATCAATGTTTCTCCCATGAACACTTAACGATTCCAGGTTTTTTAAGTTAGCAAAAAGTTTGTCTAGTTTGTTGCAAGAGCATGAAATTGTTCCGGATATTGTGAGTGAAGTTGTCAACCTGAAAATATTTACTTGTGCTGCAAATACTTTCTTCTCCTCTTTGTTAGACGATTAAAGGCTCATTGGTTACTCTTGTGCCCTTCTTTTGCGCATAGTGCCGCTGTGTTGTTGC
>JAQGAV010004475.1:0-10251 GCA_034691345.1 Phasmarhabditis papillosa | reverse complement strand
CTGATTATTCCATTACGCATCGTTCAGCCGCGGCTCTCTCATAGAGGGCGGCAGTGACGATTACGTTAGTCGTCACAAAAGGCGGTATCACGAGGGCAGCGGTGTTAATAAAAATAATTCTATTTAAAAAAAAAAGACTTCAATCAATCGATATTTAATTTATTTTCTGTTAACATGCTCCTAATGATATATTAAATAGACTATAAGAACGTTAACCCTTATTTTACTGTTTATGTTACGGTAACAAGCTCGTTAAAACCCCCTGACTAACATGATTTAATAGTTGGCATCTTTATTATTTTAGGCTATTTGTCCTGTTTTATTTATTTATTTACCTTTATTATTAACAATAATAGTACCTTTTGTAATGGAAAATAATGAGGTTAGTCAACATTGAAACTGGAAGTAAGCTCGAATATTTGGGCCACAAACCCATTTAACAATACAATTTTCAGCTCTTTTAAGAAGTTAGGTCCGAAACTACCGGCAGAGAATGTACACATCTGCCTTTTAAGCTCGGTAAACTCTTTTGAATTTACGAAAACAAATATTTAGAAATAAGCAGTTTACATAATGAAAGTTTAGTGAATTAAGTATGTAAAAGACACTATCGCTTTGTTTTATTTATTATTTATTGTTTTGTTTATTATTAAAATAGTTAAAACAAAGAATAAAACATAAAACACAGTTTAATTTAAAGATATACATTATTTATATATTTTAGTTAGTCGAGACATTCCCCTTCATATTTGCATTTTATCCATTAGCAGAGGCTTCCGTTGTCTTTATTAGACTAAAATTATATCAGTTTATATGTAAAATAAATGTTGTAAATAATAATAAATGGGCCCTGCCTGTTAGATAAAATAAATAGTTTAAAGATTAGTAAAATTAGATTTGAAATATGTTATATAGCATTGTAATGTTCCACTATGTAATATATATATGTGTATTGAATAACAAGGATTAAAACACGGCTTATTTTTATTAAAAGACGGAAACTTCTTAAAGAAGAAAGAAGTTTTGGAAACGGCAAATCCATAGCAAAGAGTTTAGAATAAAGGACTGTGCTTTTATTTTCAAATTAAAGTTAATTTTTCTCTGGAAAGCTTTATCCGAATCATTCGGAAAAAAAACCCAGTTGCATATATTGAGCTATGGCTTTTCCAATGATATATAAATTAACATAACCTCCTTGGTGAACTAATCCAGGAATTGAACCGCAAGATTTAACCATTTGAATTTGCTCTTTCCCGTAGCCCTAGGGCTCCGCGAGCCATGGAGGGTGGAGGATTCTGTCAACGGAGGAATTCGAACCATCGTCCTCTAGCTTATGAAGCAAAGCTTCAAATTACTTATCCACTCCTATATTATCTTTTTGCTTTTCTAATTAAACAACATTCACATTTCTATTTATTAAATCTTTCTTTGAGTAAAATTTAAATAATACAATTTACACTATAATCTTACAAACATTATTGTATAACTTTAAAATAAAAAATCAAACCCATCAACATTGCGATAAAGGCTAAGACCATTTTTGTGTACAGCACAACTAAAATAATATTCAGTTAAATATGATAGTATCCACCGAATTATATTGATAGGGCCGTCATATTAGTCTCTTTATATAACAAGTTTTGATAATTTTATGAATAAAGTGATTTATAGTGATTAATATAGTCGGCGGACTAATCGCTTGAATCTAAAGGTCTAATATATTCAAATTATAGCATATAATTATTCTAACAAACTCTAAATAGTTGGCAGTTCGTACCGTAACCCCTTGCAAGCGACTAGTCCACCAACTATAATAAAATGTTTTAATTCATCTAATCTATACTATATAATCAGTAATACCTACCTTTTAACAATATTATAAAATTTTGTTGTTATTTTGTTGTCGACAGAGGTTCGTTGTGAAGATGGATGTTCAACCTCAGGTGAAGAATTAACCATAGTGTAAGGTTAAACAGAAAATGATAGAAACAAAACAGTTTCGAAATAGGACAAAAATACTTAATCGAAAAGCTATCTAACATGACTGTACAAATGGAAAATATGACTTTTATTGTTAACAATAAATAAGTAGTTTAATGGTGTTTATTTTAACAAATCACTCATTTCACAATAATTCTAGAATGTGTGGGGTTTGGGCCAAATATTCCGGAATCTTCTGAGCAAAGACGGATATTTTCTAACATTTAGTCTAAGGGTTCACGAATTAATGGGATAATAAAGTAGCTAGTTTCGCATTCCTTTTGCAGCTGAGAATGGAACCCGCAGCGTCGGATCCTCGCGGAATAAAAGATCGCTGCTCTAATCACTAGGATGTACTCAGGCTTCAGGGGCGTTGCCTCGGGTTCTCGTTCAATTTTACAATAGAATAACCCTCCAATGATTGCATGATGATAAATGAAAATGATTAATATAGCTAGTGTTTTGTTGTTTTTAAATGCTTTAAATTAAAGCCTTTAACTTATTTTAACAAAGCCACCGACTACACCAGTTTAAACATTGAAATAACAGTTAACGTAGTTGTAACCCTACTTTTTAAAAGCAAACAATATTTAATTTATGAGTTTTGTTTTAGTTACTCTAACAATATATCAGTCTAGATAGAATATTTTGTATGTTATTCATTTTCAATACAAACATGTTCATACTTATCGTAAAAGTAAAAGCGTGCATTACGGTTATTTGATAAAGTTGTCTATTACAGTAAAACAGATATTATAAATGATTTATTACTTGTTTTATTCTTTAAATGCACATAATATATTTAATATACATTATTATTTCTTATATACAATTAATATTACTTATAATTAACCTTCAAACACATACATATAATATACAATTGCTGCTATTACAAGCAATGGTATCAGAGCCAAAACAACAATTGTAACACGGTTTTGTCTTGCTGAAAAGAAATCTTTATTATTTTAGAAGAGTATTGGTTTATAGAAATATAGAATATAATAAAGATATGTTATTAAATGTGAATATAAATCTTTATTTTTATTTGAACGTAAATAACTTAAATATTTCGCTTCCTTTCTATGTTTTAGCATAAAAAGGTACTCCCAACAACATTTCGAACTAAAGTTTTATAATCGACAAAGAGTCTAGTTTTTTTACAGTTTATTTTCTGGGAGCTCCGAATTAATTATGCAGTATAATAAGCTAAGGCAAAAGAGGAAAGGTTGTGGGTTTGATCCCTCTAGCAAACCGACTTCTAGCTGCCCCAAAGATGGAAAGAATAACAAGAACATCAGTCATGGGTATATACATTGATATAATAAATAGTCTTAAACAACAGCTAAGGACTCAATCTATTACATTTTTTGCACTGCAGATGTTGATATTTGTGACCCCGCCAGTCCCAAATTATATTCTACACTTTTAATAATTGAAATCAGAAGCGAACAGAGATTGTTAGAGATTTCCTATTCGTCTTCTTAGCCACTAGCATACCTTTGCTCCATCTTGTGACTACTACTTCATCATTTGGATCAATTGTCGGCTGTGTAACTGTAATCTTAGTTGACTCCATTTCTAGGAATAATAATATAAAGCTATTTTATAAAGAATAATACTAGGAAAGTTATTAAAAGATTATTAAATACATCTAAGGTTATTTTATATATATTTATAGAATAAATACATAAATATATAAAACAGTAAAACTCTTAATAACTTAACTTCTAATATAACTTTTATGGAAACAGAAATCGATGAGAAATTGTAATGTAATCGTCTTGTTTGTCCGTTATGACTGTACAACATGACAAATTATATTTTTTTTTCTTATTACGAAATAAGTAAAATAACAGTATTCTTAAGGAGGAGTTTACCTTTTCATAACAGAGTTCGAACGGGACAAAGTTAATGGAGAAGTGGATTCTTGAAGATAGAAAAACGGACACTAGACTTATTTAATTGGAGATTTCCGTTTATGAGACTTAGACAACATAAAGGGCTAATTACTGTTAAGTATTATCTTTGAAGATGTATCTTCTTTGTTATTTATTAAAATATAATTATAAAAATAAAGAATATTGTTTAGTTAGTCCATCTCTGCCGACTACTCTTCACTATTTACCACAAATGTTTTGTATTACAAAGTATTTTATTGATTTTTACAATCTTTTTGGATGACGTTAAGTACATTGTTTATTGTGGTAGAAAGCACGCGGCGGTAAAAATAGAAAGGCGAGAGAAGACAAAAACAGAAGAGAAGCAGATACAAGAAAAGAAATATCGAGAAAGTACCAGACAGCTGTAAACAAGTTTACTAAAAAGGAAAAGAAGGTAGTCCTAGAAAGCAAAGAACAATTTAAGATAGATATAATATATAAGGAAAATACAGTTAATTATAACACGGCTCGCCAACGGAGACAGTGGGGTTAAAGGACTGAGCTCTCATTTTAAAGTTAATATGTCTCTGGAAAGCTTTAACCGAATCATTCGAAAAAACTCAGTTGCATAGATTGAGCTATGGCCTTTCCAATGATATATAAATTAACATAAGTTGTTTAACAAAATAGGCCAGGTTATGAGCATCAAAATTTCACCAATTGAATTTGTCTGTCCCGTTTCCTTAGGGCGTGGCGAGCAGTGATAAAATCAATGTAGATTATATTATACAAGTATTAATTGTTGAATAATTTATCTTCTGAAAATTCACAAAAGCTATAGAAAAGATTTAAGGAATTTCAAGGACATAAAACTGTCAAAGTCGACACTAATGTCAAATAAAATAGTAAGACATTCGGTACAAAATAGTTCTGTTGTTGACTATGTTGTATTCTGGAAGAGTCCTTCCTTCTTCGCTTCTTTGAATGTTAAAAGTAAAGTAAAGGGAGAATTATCGAATTATCGGTTAAAGAAAACCAATTACATTTATAAAACTCTACATACGCGAATGTATTAACAAAATTAAAACTTCGGAATATCTAAGGGTTCGAAGACATACTGTTTGAACGGACTTCATATGATTAGTTCACTTGTTTATTATAAATGTATTTAAATAACATAAATATGTATTATATTCTATAAATATTATTGTTTTATATTCTTCCTTTATATAATAGTAGTTGTATGTGACACTTTAGTTGTAACAGTTGATTTCTTATTTCTTTTAGTTAACAAATCTATTTGAAATGATAACATTATAATACTAAAATAAACAATTAAAAGATACAAAATAAAAATACAAACCTATCTGCTGCGTGAACTAATAGTCCTGTATAAGTAAAACAAATAAAGTTCCATATATTATTATTCTCTATTAAACCGGACAGTTTATTTATAAATGTCATATCAATTACAAATAGAGCATCTTGTAGAATAGTCTAGAACAAGAGAGAGTTATTTAACAATGATAAAGTGTGCTTATAGAACTAGCTCGTTAAGAGTATCGAGCATGATGGATAAGTCTTTTTTTGTATGATATTCAAATATCCTGGCATTTCGTATTTTTTGACCATCAGTCTAGTGGTATCTGAATCCGTCCACGAGGATCTGAGGCTGTGGGTTAGATTTGCCGAGCTGCTGAAGGAGTGGAAGACCAGCAGCTTAGTTATTCCATGTTCTTTAAACCTTTAGACTGAATGTTAGAAAGGAGCCTTGTCTTGAAGAAGATTCAGTAGTACAAACGCATTAAAGAGAAATGAACAAAAACTAAACATATAAACTACCAACATAATGTCACTAAATCTACCTGAAAGAATAATAAAATGTTCTTTTTAGCTCTTTTATCATCCAAATAGAAAGAACGGAGACAACCTCCCGTCTAAAATATATAAATATATAAATTTATAAAGTTGTTAAAATCGGAAGAATAATCGGTAAATTACGCTCTCCTAGATACGTTATTAACTGCCGTTATTCAACTTTAATATTCTACGACTATGACTGATTTATTAATACATAGGTTGTTAGTTTTTTGCATGTGCTAAGCTCGGTATTTTAATGAGCAGCAGTGTTACAAAAAGATAAATTTAACTTTGATCAACTTGGAGCCTTTTCCTTAAAAGTACATTCATTTATATATAACACCTGTCACATACAAAACACTGTAATCCCTAAAGAAATGATTCATGTTCCTCTAAGTATATCTTAATATCTTGTATAAACCTACAAGAATCCATAAACATTTGGCAAAACTAGGTATATTAATGGCAACACTAATTATAAATATAATATAAATATAGTCTCCTTCTGTTTGTAAACTCCAACATTCTAATGGTGTTATTGTAAGAGACATAGATAAAGGACTATATACTAATAAACATATAAATTCTAAATACAACAATAATAGTAGAGTATTATAAAGTGATTGTTAGTACCCACGGATGAGAAATGGTCGGGCCCTTTCAATTAGTTTCCTGCATCAGCCGAGCCGACTTTTCATATTTTCGACACTGGTATTTTTGAAGCCTCGTTCAGTAGTCCACAGACGGATATGAGGAAGTAGGACTATGTACAAGGATTGGAGCACAAATTTCCAAAGGAGCGCTGATTTTTAGGAAAATATGAAATAGAGATTTAACCAAAGAATTTCGCCCTCTATGACAGGAATTATTATTTTACTTAAAAGGCTTTGTTGGGAGATTATATAAAACATTTTACAACAATATTCTCTAAATTCGTATAATGAGTTAGGGTTTCTAACGGCGACGGCTCGAAAAATAATGAGAAAGCTGGCCGCTCCAAAACTTTCCAGAGAAATATGAACTTTCGTTTTAAAATGAGAGCACAGTCCTTTAACCTCTTTATCTCCGTTGGCGAGCCGTGCCTGCCCGACCGCTGTAAGAACATCGGCTGAACGACTACACTAGTAGAATTGTTGCTGTAGACTAAAATATAAACTTACATCCAAATGCAATTACAATATGATAAAGTGTATAAATAACTAATAATAAGAATACAATCTAAATATAATAAATATTAAAGTATTACTAATATAAATACTATAATTCTAAGTTTGCTCCTATCCTTATCTACTTCCCTCCTCTAAAAGAATTTAACCCAACAAATATCTAATGTTTTTAAAACCCGTTGCGAATGCTTGAGTACTAGTATTTCCAGCGAATCTAGGTTATTTGTCCCATTTTTATATTTTTAAACTTACAAAAGTATTTCTATTAGTACATATTTTATGATAATATAACGGTAACCATAATGCAATAAATCTATTTACAGCTAGAATAAGACAAGTCATTTGGTTAAAATTATATAGATTAGCCCAAATGGCAGTAACACGAGCATTTAATAATATTGGAAATAGATTTATACCCCTGAAAGAAAAATATATTTTTTGTATTAATAGCAATAAGGTTGGGCATTCGGTAAGCTTTTTCAAAATAGAACGGTAAACCGGTAAACTGGTAAACTGGTATTCAAATTTTACCGGTAAAACGGTATACCGTTTACCGTACAGCACCGTTTGCCCACCCTAATAGATATCTTGGGAAGATGCGGATTTAGATTGAAATGAATGTACTTTTGGAGAAAAGGATCCAAATCCACTGATGTTTCATTCATTTTAATCTAATACTGCTGCTCCGGAGGACAGTGAGCTAGCTACCCTATATCTTGATAGAGAATATATAATGAATAAGTTATAGTCAGCGCCGAGAGTAATAATTGTGTGTCACTTGCGTATTTTTAGTATTTTTAACACCGCACCTGCAGGCAAATTGCACGCGCGTGCTTGCAAAATACAATATTGAACGGAGAGTAGCCGCAAGATGCTGGCGCGGTGCTCGCAAAGGGGGCTCAGAAGAGTGATGAATTCATTACAATCCATTATTACTCTTGGCGCCGACTATATATATTCTTACGTTATAGTTAGTGGAATATACATAAATATATAAGCAGATAAAGCAATAATATTAACAATTGTTTTTACAATACAAATTATATTAAAAGTAGATAACTTCTTTGTACCGCCCGTACTATAAATAACGGCAGCGCAGCCAGCAACACCCAACAGGGTGGTCTAAAAATAAATGCTATTTTGTGTATTAGAACAATGAAGAACTTATTTTTTATAGAAATTATAGACCTGTTGTATTAGCGGTGTTCAGCCCGATGTCGAACATTCTGGGCCCGTCTAGGCCAGCTTCGGGCCGCGAAAACTCGACTTTTATGTGGCTTCTTTGTTAAGTTTATACTTCGCTCGGATTCACTCACGCTGGTTTTTGGAATCTTTAAAACATTCTTAAAATGAAGGACTTACCACCGTTATCAGGAAAGAACATATAATTCTCTCATATTTGAGTACGACTGGAGCTGTTGGATCCATTTCGGAAGCCTAAATAACTACAATTGAAGGTGAATCTATTATCTTTCTTTTTTTTGAGGTGCACAACCAATTTCATCAGGTGCGTATTATTTTCGGAACTGAACAGTTCTAGCATGGAAGCGATAGTTCGCTAACCCTTATTCCATACAAAGGAGGTATTATTATTTGAACTATTCAATTCACTACGTAAGCGTCAAAACTTATTATCGGAGGAAAATATAATTGATGTGAACTAAAGAATTGTCATTTCGGGTCTTATTTTTACTTTAAATATAGGTTAACAAATGGTTTTAGAGCTCATGTAAAAACAGAAACGGGCCTTCCCGGAAACGAAAAATATTTGCGTGGAAATGTTCCCTGCGACTGGCTATTCATCAATATTCCCGACAAGGGCTGCGATGTTACCGACCGTTACCGCGATATGAAATTGTCCTGTGTCTGTGGCAACAACTATGCTGAATACGGCTACTGAGATCCCAAAATGTTATTGTAAAGTATATACTGCGATTATACTTGATAAATGCGATTGAACTACAGCAATAAACGACAAACTTTAAGTCTTATGTCTCAAATCCTAACAGTTTTATTTGAAAAAGATTGTTTTTGTTGTTACTATGTAATTGTAAAAGACATCTGTCGGTCTTGTGTTAGACAGGTGAAAACACATATATGAGTGTCTATTAACATTAAAAGTATGATTAAAATATTTGTGAAATTTAAGAAAACTTAGTAATATAAAGAATGTATGTAACAGAATAATTAGTAATAATTAGATGTATGTAATAGAAAGAAGCACAGGTGGATATATAAAGGATATATATATATATATATATGTAGGATTACTGTATTTAAACTAATAATACAGATGTCTTGTAATGGATGTTTTGTCAGTAACTGTCTCGGAAACATAATAAACTTTCTATTCTATTCTATCGTTCACTCGGATCAATTAAATCAACAAGTTGTGCATTCAAATAGAAAGTAAGAAATATATAGATTATATATTATACATATCCCTTAGTATAAATAAGTATTAACTATTTAACAATAGTCCGTTTGTATCATAAGAAGTAGCACTGTTATGTTGAGATAAATGAATAACTTATTCATTGTCCAACACGGTTTCCTCTCATTATTCCAATAGAGACTTAGCTCTCGTTACCGTATCTGCCGCCGAATTATAACTTCCGGATTCACCAAATACAATTTTTTCTTAATAAACAATGATTAATTTGCTAACTAATTAATCCAAATAATTAGATTAACTAACCTCTTCGACTTCTAGCCATTCGAACATTTTTATCTAAAAATAATAAATAAGAACATTTAAGCACAAATAAAGATCTAAATTCTTATAGAAATATTAGAAGAATCGTCAAAAACTATATTATTTTGAATGCATACGCGAAGATTTTCTATTCACAAGAGTTCTGCTTTCGCCTGTTATGTTTCCTTGGAGTCACAGCTCTTTGGAAAACCACTGCAGGGGTTAAAAACATGGTTCTGCGGCATTAAATTATACGAAATTAAGAATTTTTTATTAGAAAATAGTCATGTTTCTTTGATAAACCAGTTACTATCATAACACTTCTAATGTAATACAATAAATTCAAATATATCTTTTATATCCGGAAACTTACTGTTGTATAATTGTATTACTGTCTCTAATTCACATATCCTAATGAAATGAATATTAATTTATTTTTATGAATCGAAACTGTGACCTCCTTATTCGACTAAACACAAGATATAAAGTCAAATTGATTAGAGACAAAGTAAAATATACTGTTAGTTCATTGTTTATTATTATTGTGCTGCAAACATGTCTGTTTTACGCACGTATTTCAGAGCAGTTTCATGAAGGTCTGATTCGCCCGTTTGGGTCCTGCAACGAACCTACAGTATCGCGCTCGGCGGCGAAGAATTGCACAATGGAC
>JAQGAV010004474.1:0-10253 GCA_034691345.1 Phasmarhabditis papillosa | reverse complement strand
TGATCGTGATACTCCATCAAATCTCTTGGAGCAGACAATTTACTGTATAGCCGAAGGAAATCCAGAGCCAGAGTAAGCCGCCGTCATTTATTCTCATTATTGTGAATGAGCGCCGCATTCGTGGATACGTGTGGTCCACCAACAAAAGTAATGGCTCATTTTAGAAGATTAATTACATTTGAGCATCGCACCACAGAAAAAGAGAACAAAGACAATTTTCTTGAAGGGGGTGTACAATTATCAAATACAATTTGTTTTTGTTCAGGTACCGATGGTTGAAAAACAAAAAGCCTTTACCCTTGCACCTGATGTCCGAAAAGATTGTCAAGAAGCCGAAAGAAGGTAGGGATTTGCTTGTAAACACGTTAATATATTTTCATAGGAACACTCGTGTTTTCACGTCTGGAAGAAAGTGATGCCGGAGAATATCAGTGTCTAGCCACGAATGATAACGGAACAGCGGTAGCTCGCTCTGTTAATCTGACACAAACGTGTAAGTTATAATCGCTGAAATACGTTATACGGAAAATGGTAGCCGATTCAGACAGTTAAGTGTACAGATGTACGGGTAGACTGGGTCATCTATTGTACAGATAATTATCATGTGCAGCAGTTTTGTTAATCTCAGGATACAGGAACTAGAAGGAAGGATTGAATGTGCTCAAAAGACGCATCATCACCGTGACTGAAACGTTGGAGCAACTTTATTGAATGCTTATTTCAAAGAAGCAATAATCAGATTCTTCTTATTACTACGCCGGTTCTTTTGCTGAATTTCCCTTCAACAGCTCAGTTTTTGAAGTTATAGCGACAGCTCTCTGCGTTGATGTTCCGGTTTGATTCGAATTTCCAGTTTCTAGAAAATTATTCTTATCTCGGCGAATTGGATCGGCCTTGTTTCGAAAAGTGGTGTGTTTGAGGTTTAGCGCCGGCTTACTTTTGTTATTGTATCTTCTTATTCGTTCCTCGAACAGTAATTGATTCCCATTGTGACTCATATAGGTGAAATAACTTCCAAGCAGTGTCATACATGCGCCAAAGACAAAAATGACTATGATAAACAACCAGTCACAGACCTCAAAATAATATATGTTATTTATTGAAATGTGGGTGCATTTATGTTCTATCGAGCAGCTTCACCGGATGAACATGCATGTGTAGATTTTAGATAATTAAAATAGCAAAGTGCCAGTAGACATCAAATATTAACTGCTAGCACGATTCGAGTAGCATGGGACATATACCACGCTCCTTCGGGCAGATTGTATACAACTTACATTAAGGGTGTTGGTCGGTGAAGTAATATTCATTTAGGGCAACAGCACTATCCTAATAGCAAAATGCTAGCCTTATCAAACGGCTGTAGTACTGATCGCCCAATTTGTAGAAACACGATTATCATGCTCTTCAAACTAATCCAGTTTTGTTTAGGGATGCGGTCCTTCCCTGCTCAAGAACCAGAAGTTGTGCGTGTTGAATTGGGTGATCCATACTCGCGGAATTGCTCCCCATCTGGAAGTAATCCAACTGCGAGGTATTGATCCGCCGCCCATCAATCACAATGTGCTCAACTTTTTAGGGTGTTTTGGATTCTGAAAGGTGTTGAACAAGGACAATTTGATACGATCAATGGAAGTCACATTTCCAGTAATGATCAGGTTTGTTTTTGAATACATAGGACTAGTTTTTTTTGTGAATTGTTATGTAACTTTTAGACGTTGGTTATTTCTCTAGCGATCGGAACGAGATATTATTTCGGCTAGACTTTTTAACCCATTTGAGATGAAACTTTACTAATTGACGGAAGTGTGTTGCGCGAAAGGATTATATAATGTAGTAAACAAAACCGGTTTACGATAAGAGTTCCTGCTAGAAACAACTAACAGCTATATCAATGTTTTGCTCGTGACAATAAGATGCCCGTTATACCCCCTACTGCGCATTTCGGAATAAAGTTGATATTGTTGTGTTGGGCTATTGGGTGTGGGGGCGTGGTCGTTTGGCATGGTGAGCTCTAGCGTGTCCCTTGCCATGCCGCAGCAGCAGGCAACCACCAGTGTGTAGGGTTGTGTGTTGCGTTGTTTGGAATCAATGCAACCTCGCTTCCCATCTGAACACAATTGACAAGTAATTGTCATCTACACCACAGAACAATTCAAGCGTCGGTCTGAAGACTTCCCCCCATAGTTACCTTATCTTTACCCATTGGCCCATTGCGACCGTTTCTTCTGCTAGGAAAAAACTATGTTGCCGATATCAGCTGGTTTATTATTATTATTCAGTATATTGTTTTTGGTGAGTATAACTGTACCCTTCAGGGTACACTTTTCTTCCATCATGTAACCGAACAAGATTTAAAGCCTGACCGTCTGTACACATGCACTGCCGAGAATACCGAACTCAAGGAATACAAATTTGGTCCTCAATTCAAGCTCGAAATCAGCAAGGATAAGCGGAGAAGTTGTAAGCTTTTAATTTATGCATTTCTATATTATTGTTGTTTTTTAATAACATTTTCATTATATGTATATATATATATATATATGACAGTGAACTCCAGGTAGAGCAGACACTATCTACAAAACTTTTGTTTGTTTTTGCGGGTGATAGTGCGTGAGACATGATCTTTATTTCTTATCTTATACCACACGAATTCCAATTGCAAAGGAAGCCTTTAATTTCTGGTAGTCTAGGAAACGGGGCGAAAGTAATTGCATGTCTATTTGGGGTCTGAGGGGCATCAGCTCGTGCCAGGCAGGTTATGTCCCTTTGAGCCACTCAATAAGTTGATGGGGTTATATTCGAGGTGTAGTTGGAAGTCATTTATCGATGAATGAGAGAGTTCATTAATAAAAAAAGCCAATTTCCTCGCTGAAAGTATATTTAACATCAAAAACAAACGGTTTATGAAATTCTATTATTTGTTTAGTAACCCGGCTGCCTCCAAGTGAACAATATGTTAATCAGAGTTCACCCATCGCTCTACGTGGAAACCAACACAAGCTCCATTGTTTTTTCTCTGGATTGTAAGTTTTAGTCTCCCGGTTTCGCATGTTGATGCCAAATTACCTTCATTTTTCTTATTATTTCGCTACTTCTTACGAAAATACTAGATTTCCACCGCGAAATTGTCGATATTTGTCCCACAACGCATGTTAGTGTAGTTGAAAGGGAAAGTTCCACTTAATTCTGTCTCTGTTTGACTTTTTAAACATTACAATACGGGGAGAAAAAATGGCTCAATTCTAAGAAATATGAATGTTGTATTTATTTGACCATGTATTTACATATTTTGTTTTGGTCGTATAAGTGTCAGTGTCATGCTATATCTTTTCGAAAGTAGTGAAATCTATGGGGAATGGCAAGAGATGCAATGCGAGCCAATTCAATATTCCGACTTTAGGCGAAAGACTGAACATTACTTTGGGTGTAGCCAAAAATAGAGTTTATTCATTAAATCGATTTTTGTTGTGGGTAGTTTGATGTCAGTTTAAATGCAATTGCAGGGCGTATAATTACCGTGTTATTATTAACGCCCTAGTGCACCTGTGAGACAATCCCTCCATGGAGCCTTTGAGGCATTAGCCGTAATGCACATTTCTGCTCAATAATCAGTGAAATGACCCATTAGTTGTAAAAAAAGAAAAGAATTGTTTTCCCTATAGAGTGTGTCAAGTTTTTAAAGTTTTGAGAAATGGTTTTTAGTTTCTTAATCGATGTTTACACATTTATAGCTATTTTTCGTTTTAGCCCGACTACTCATCCGTCCTGGTATCACAATGGAATTAAAATCAGTGAAGATACGTCAGAAGGTTTCAAGTTCGAGTCCTATGGAAAGACTTTAGTTTTCAATGTCACCATGGACAAAGCTGGAAAATACGATTGCCGATTCAGTATGCACACCGATATCGATAGGACGTTTAACGTAATTGTCGAAGGTTTGTTTCTACTTGCAGCCATTTGTGTAGGTCATGCGTCGAATTTACTTCCATTGTTAGTAATTGTTGAATGAGCTTATTCAATAGACTCTTGACAATTTGCGCATACTTTATTTGGCTTATTTAGCTGCTCCATATTGGCCCGAAGGACCCCCGCCAAACACTAATACGAGTGAGGGAGAGACAGTCACATTCGACTGTACAACTAGCGGCAAACCGGTTCCATTGGTCACCTTCTATAAGAATGGTGTTGGTCAGTAGCAAAACGTTATGGTTTGAGGTGTAATAAATTATTTAAGAGATGAAAACCGCTAGAGAGGACGAAAAATGGGTAATTGATGGAAACAAGTTAACAATCTACGATGTAAAGAAGGGCATCCACGGAAAAGGAGACAACGCTGTTTATCAATGTAAAGCTGAAAACAAACATGGCTATGTATGGACTAATTTCTACTTGAATCTCTTAGGTTTGTAGTTGCGCTCATTGTTATTATGTTTTCATGACATTTAGCCTTCAAGCCGCAACTGCTGTCAGATGCAGGTGAAGTCGAAGCAGTAATTGGTCAGTCTGTCGCTCTCGAATGCAAATTCTTTGCTAGTCCGAATGCTGCTATTAGATGGCAAAGTCCGCTGATCCAGGTATTTTTGCAAGGTTATTTACTTTCATAATGTTGTTCTAGGGAACTACTCACAATGTCATTCCTGCTAATGCACATGGTGTTGGAAAGCTTGTCATCAACAGTGAGTTGCAAGTTTGTGAAACAATTCTATCTGTGTACTTCATAGGCGTATCTGCTCATTCCGAAGGAGAATATGCATGTATTGGATCCAACAAGTATGGCGAAGCTCATGGCAGTGCTAGACTGCTAGTAAGAAGTGCGTTAATATCATTTACTTAAATAGTCATTGAGTACTTTCAGAGCCAACTAGGCTAGAGCCATTCGCTAGATCAGAAGAAGTCTTCATCGCCGGTGAAGAAGTCCAACTTCCTTGTGAAGCATCTGCTGATGAAAGTTTAGCCATCAAGTATGAGTGGTTCGTCAATGGAGAATCTCTTCCCGAAGTACACTTAAAATCCGGACATTACAAGGTACAGAGAATGGAAGATAAATAATATATAAATTGTTTAGATAATTGACGATAATTCATTGGTGATTGCCAACCCCTCCCAATACGATACTGCGAAGTACAAGTGTATTGCAAGCACCAAATTGGACAAAGTGGAGAAAGAACTTCAGCTGTCCATCAAAGGTATCTCATAGAGCGAAGGATTAATCTCCTAATATTTTGCAGACGTTCCTGTACCGGTTCACAGTGCATTCGTCAGCAAATGTCAGTCAGTGTCCCAGTCAGCCGAAATTTCATTCGAGCATATGGAACCTGCTGATACTGTTGCTCCTGTGAAGGAATTTTGGTAACGCAGTGATTATTTTCGTACAATTTTTTTGTATTTAGGGTGCAATACCAAATGGATGGCGAAACGGAAGGAACTCAATGGCGAACCCATCCCGTTCCAGTTCAAGCTCATCCAAATGATTTAATCCTGGATGATCAGCGCCGAGTCGTATTAAAAGCAACAGTCGCTCTACAGCCATATGGTCAAGTAAGTTCTTCCTCAACCCTAAAACTTGCCAATTATTTGTCTCCTTGCAGTATGTCTTCCGTGTTCTTGCTCGCAATGCCGTCGGTGATAGTGCTCCTACATTGGTAAAAGACAGATGTGATACTCCGGCTAAGAAACCAGACCGTAATCCGACTATGGTTTGTACTATCCATATTTAAATAATTGAACGTAATGTGTTCAGGTTGCCGCTCTAGGCTCAAGCCCTGAAAATATTGTTGTTAGCTGGAAAACTATGCCTCGCGAGGAATGGAATGGTCCCAACTTTCACTACAATATAAAGTAATATAGACAGGCATAAGTCACCTTATACGTTTATTCTACAGATATCGACCAGCTGAATCGAATGCTCCTTTTAAAGAAGTCGACGTCCGGGATCCATTTGCTGACAAGTTCACCATATCGCTTGAGGATGACAAAGATGCCAAGCCATTCCAGTCTTATGAAATTCAAGTATGACTATTTTTTCTAAAGTTGTATCATTTTGATTTAGGTTCAATCAGTTAATGATGAAGGTGTGGCCAATGTTGAACCGCAGACTGTCGATGGACGAACTGGTGAAGGTGTTCCCAGTAGCATTCCAACGAACTTCAAGCTAATCACCAACGTAAGATATTCGTTTGTATGATTCATGTGCATACGTTTTTTAGGATGGCACAACTGCCACGTTTGGCTGGAATCCTGTGGAGCCTCATACCGCTAATGGTAACTTCTCCGGATACAAGGTACTACTATGTTATTGTAATTGTTCACTGTTCTCATCTCAGATAATATACTGGTTTGATGATGCAGAAGAAGACAAACATGTTGATAAGACCAATTCTCAGCTTCGCTGGAGAAGATCTGATGTGCGAGTAAAACGATCTCGTGAAAACTCCCGCTACGTAATATTCGGTCCATCAGCAACTACCGGAACCATTACCGACCTGAACCCCGATACAATGACATATGCCACAATACAGGTAATACATATTTGTTTAAATATTATGTGCGAACCACTATTACTTTAGGTTATCAACGGTGCTAACGAAGGATCACCCTCGGAAGTTGTTTCATTCAGAACAGACGAAGGAGGTAAAGCGGATATGTAATGTCATGGTATTCCAATTATTTAGTACCCTCCCCAATCCGTGGTATGTATGCTTATCCGATGAATGCTCGTTCTCAGAAGGAGAAGGCGGTTGTCGTGCTCACTTGGAAGAAACCAAGACATCCAAATGGTCGTATTCTCAAATATGTGGTATTTTTGAACTAATGTTATTTGAGAAACCCATCCATATCTAGATTGAATACTGCAGAACGCAGGATGGAAAGGTTATTGAACGCGACTGTCCCCGGGAAGAAGTTTCCGAAAATAAGTTCCAGGTTCGTTCTTTTTGAATAAATGCGCAATGGCGAACTTTAGTTTCGTCTTTCCAACCTTGAATTTGAAACCGCATATCGGTTCATTATTCGAGCGAAGACACGTACTGGCGATGGTGACCCAAATAGCTCCGATGCCACGACACTTCCAGAAATTACTGCTACTGGAGGTACATAATTAAATCTCGCTAAGGAATTCTCTCTGAATCGATATAGTGGTGGCACATCAACTGGCTTGCTTGTAGTTGTTAACTAGAAGGTCTTTTTCACCAATGAAATAGATTATGTGATACAAATGAGGGTAGAGACCCTGCAAGGGGGCGTGGTTTTTATATTTGGCGAGCAATAAGTAGACGACAGAAAGAGGCTGAGGGGCTCAGCTGCAGGTTGCGCTGCCTTCCAAATCTAATATACTCTCCTTTCTCATTTTATTTTAACCAACCTATATCACTTGTACTAAAATGCTACTTTCAATATTATTCATATTGTTTGGCTTTTCCTTAGCAGGTCTGTTTGGCCGCAATATAAGATTCAATTAAATCCCCCGTTGTTTAAAATAACAATGATTGGCGCAGTTTTTAACGAGTGACGTAATAATAGGCGGTAACATGATCACTACTATCTGCAGAGATGGTGTAAACCGCAAGTGAGACAGCGACAGCGGCACAATATTCTCTTACATCTTAAATATTTTTCAGTTGATCCTGGAGTGCCATCTCTCGTGGAAAACGAAATTGGAAATGACTACTTCAATGTTACTTTTGTCCCAGCACCGTTTGACGAATCGGTTAGATATTCTCATGTACTCATTAACAAATTCAATCACTTTAGAGCAGGGCTCCAGTTGGCAACACATTCCTCGTTCAATATCGAAAGGATGGAGAACACGATTGGCAGCAGGTCCTACAAGATGGTTGGAAAAGATTACATATTTTGATTGTAAATAAATTATTTAGGAGACGATCTAACTCTTACCGTAGCCGATTTGACTCCCGGAACGAAGTATGATGTGCGAGTTGGTGCATTGCAAAAGGAACCCAATGGAGATGAGCTACAAACGTTCTCTCCTATTAGCCACATCACAACAGCTGGAAGATGTAATATTTTAATATTGTTCATCATATATTTTTATTTTCAGCACCTGTGGCAGCCAAATTGTGGCTATTGCTGCTGATTTTGCTGATAATTCTCCTGATTTTGTGTATCATTTGCATTATCTGCGTCGCCATGAGGCAACGTGGACAAAATTATCCAGTCTCCCAGAAGGAAAGAGAGCAAGGAAGGGAGCCAATTCTAGGCAAACAACATTTTGATGAATACAGAAGGTAAAATACGCAATGTATCGGTTATTTACTCTTGTTTGTTAGTGACGAGGAGAAACGTTCGCTTACTGGAAGCAAAGCCGAGTCAGAGACTGATAGTATGGCTGAATATGGCGATACTGATCCTGGCCGTTTTACTGAGGATGGATCCTTTATAGGTATATCATTATCAGTTGGACATTTCCATGTTTTGCTCATTTAGGTCAGTATGTGCCACAGAACAAGCTGCTTCCAGTCGAACGACCAGAGAAAGGAAGCACGTCCACATTTGTTTAAATGTTTTACAATTTAGTTGGTTTATCTCCGGTGACTTTCTCTAACATTCCTGTAAGCATTAATAGATGTCGTTTATATTGTTTGCAATTTACTCGGGTAGGTTGCGCTTAGTCCGTAATCATTTTTCATTCATAATATGTTCGTGCACAGCGCGTTGAGCATCTTATTAGGTTGTTTGTCTATGAGACACAAGTTTTAGTATTAGACAAACTATCTAGCATGATCGCCGCATCATATTTTATTATATAATATATTATAATTTCTGCGCTACATTTAATTATTGATATACACGGTTTACTTTATCGCTTTCCTTGTGTATGTTATGCCTTTCAAAGTTGTAATCGTTATTTGTTAATTTCAATCGCCTTCGTCGTTACGAACAATGTTTTTCCAGCTCTCTGCTGCTCATTTATAGGCATTATTTTGTCATATAGGCCATAATTTGCTTCATTTTCCTATGCATTATCATGTTTACCAATAAAATGTTGCATTATATGTCGCTCTTTTTCATTTACCAACAACAAAGGGGGATACAATACCTCGTCTCACAACAAGATGAAATTTTTGACTCAGTGCGATATCAACAAAGTTTAATATGTTTAGTTCGTTTGCATAGTCCGCTATCAACTGAAATGAGCAGTGCTTTTTTTGTTGCCCTGATATTCGTAGAAATAGAAAAATAGGCGTTTACGTCATGTTTGACTAGATTGGAGCTAATTTATACTTCAACCCGAACCTTCACTCGGAGGTTGTTGTTCCTTTTACTACAGTATTTGAGTGAACTTTGAAATAATTAAAAATAGTACTATTTGTGGCAAAACAACCTTCGCAGTTCAAATTCACTGACCACTGGTTGCTTCTTAAAAATGTAGCGGTAAAGTGTCATGATGACAGCAACACACTACTATAACAAACCAGCAATGCTATATAAAAAGAATGTAACCTGCTAGTTCGTCCTGGAGCGGCTGAAGATTCCTAAAAGTAAATAAATTGTAAATGATAAAATGCAAGTGTTTACCTAAAGAGAAGGAAACCAGCTAATTAGGAGTTCCCGAGCGGAGATCCACAAACCCTCTAAAAGTAAATAAATATTAAATTAATTTAAGAATTGAATCAAGGATATAAAACAAAAGATTGTCAATCTAATAACACCACAGATTGGGACACAATACGGACAACATCTGACCCCACAACTGGCTTGCAGCCAACCCCTAAGAACCCCCAGAAAAGCCTTGAAGAATCTCAAATCCCCAAGTTCAAACCGAAGAATCGATGAATTATGGCGCTAAACTTTTTTTTCAAAAATTTACAATTTTAAAACTTTATGTCATCATTTTTAAGTCAATAAATCAATAATAAAATAGATCATTTATAATCAGTTTTTTCACCTTCATAGTTTTTATAAATTTTATTTATTCATATAGAAAACCAAGATGACCAGCTTCAAAGCTACCGTCAACATGAATGGTTCAACCATTCAAATCGACTGGTCCACGGTAAGACCATTCATTCTGTTTTCTATGTAAAACTTATAATTACAGAGCGTCCAGTTGACATCTGGTAGGGCCGAGGTGAGTCTCACTGTGAGCTCACCTCATGAAAGGCCGCCAGGTGAAGCGAGCTCCATCCAAATCGACTGGTCGGAGGTAAGTCAATTCATTCCGTTTTCTATATACAACCTATAATTACAGAGCGCCACGTCGACACCAGGTAGGGTCGAGGTGAGTATCACTG
>JAQGAV010004473.1:0-10253 GCA_034691345.1 Phasmarhabditis papillosa | reverse complement strand
AATTCAATGTTATCAATTTTTTATTACAAGAAAGTTAGCATAAACCATAATGAGAACAGGAAAACAAAAATCGTTTCGGAATTTCGAAAATCAACGTTTAATTTCTATATTCTAGGTATGCATTCCCGGTGTGCTTATGGCTTCGTTATGCGTTTTCATTTTTGCCCGACATCGACAAACGTCGTTAGAGGTAGGTAGGAACATGAAGCTGTGGAACCGGGTTTATTCGGTCCGGCCAGGCGCGGAAATAAGTTTGGCGCGGCCGCGCCCGAGCCTTAGGTCAAACTTGTCCGATCTACGTTAGTATAGTCGTATTTATAAGTAAAGAAGCCTTGCCAAAAAATTTACAGCCCATTTGGCAGCACTTTTCAGTTCAAATTTGCCTAAACAGTTTTATAATCAGCGCCGAGAGTGATACTGAAGTGTCACTTTCGTATTTATATGATTTTAACACCGCTCCTGCAGGCAAATTGCACGAGCGAACTTGCAAAGTACAATATTGAATTCTTTACACTCCATCATTACTCTTGGCGCTGACTATACATTCCTGTTAAAATACGCTGCAGAAACTTTACTATTTGAATACAGTAGACTTATGTTTGGGTAGGTTGAAACCGGTTTCAGCGCCCAGCCAACATTTTCCTCGATTTCGACAGAAAGCAGAGTTCAAGGCTCATCACAAAAAAATCCTGAGAGCCTAATTTGAGGATATTGTGCCATATTATGGGGTTATGCAATGACAAGCTGTTTTGCGCCGCGGACATGCCCATCAAAATGAGTGACAAAAACCTCGAATCCCGCCCAAGGCCGCCAATAACAAATTCACCAAATCTTATGATGGAATTTTTGATCTTTTCAGGTGTTGTTATGTGGCTTATCCGTGTTTGATGTACTGGTTTTACTGTGTACCCTACTCATTTATCCAGCAATGAGATCATGTGCGAGTCAGGAGAATCCCGTAAGTTCGAAAGCATTCCCCATCATTGTGGGCCGGAAGCTATCAAAAGCAAAACTCTGGTATATACAAAACATCACTGTTGGAATAAATTATTTCAAAATTATGTATTCGGTGCCTTGGCTAAAGTTCAACAGTATTCAATTTCCTCAAAAGTTATTTCACAATAGAATATGTAGAATATGTACTGTTCAACAACTAGCTTTGTATTACCAGACCTCTCAACGGCCAGGCAGGGCCGGGCCTTCTTAGCCCGGCCCGAATTTTAAATTTTCGTTTCAACGACGATGAATTTTTTCAGCCCGATGCATTTGTCTGTCATTTTTTCTGGAAGTCTGCCTTAATCACATTTCCTCTATCGGTGATATCACAAGCAGGTAAGTACTAAACTTGACTGTTTGTGGCTTCCAAATTAAAAACTTCCAACTACTGAAAAAAGAAAGGAAAAACTTGTCGTTCCAAATAGAACTACTGATCCTAGGAGACCGTACCCAGGTATCTGGATATTCAAGAATTATCACGATGTTACGAACTAGCCAATTTGGTCCACTTAAGAAAAAATGGTCCCGCACAGAAATTAACTTCGGATATAACCCGCGAAAGCATTTGAAAACAATGGTGCCATAGTTAACCTTTGCTACTCGCAGTAAACCTGCAACAGTGAAATTGTCCGCTGAGCTCCACGCAATTCGTTTGCGCTCAGTGGACAAAAGTAACGCCGTGGTAGTAAGGGTCCCGTTGGTTTCTTCGAACCCATTCTTGTTTGCAATTGAGTTTAAATCTAGTATCTTCTTAGCTGCTAATCATGCTTTCAAAATTAGTCTGATGGTTTTCAGCCTCTTTTGGTGAAAAAGTTTATTAAAAAACTGTTTGTTCAATTTGCGACTCACGGAATTACTGAAGTTTGGAGCGAATTTTGGAAAGCGGGAACTCCATAGCAAAACACATAGAGTGCGTAGGATTCTGTCATCGGGGGATTCGAACCACCGACCTCTCGTTTTTGAGGCTCTGAATCTAACAAGTAGACTAGCGCATCTCTAAATTTCAGTCGTTGGGTACTTAAAGTCAGGGCTGGGAATTTGACGGGCCGGCCGGGGTCGACTTTTTGGGAAATCGGCCCGGGCCGAAAACTTGATAAACGGGCCGGCCCGGCCGGCCTTTTCCCAGCCCTGCTTAAAGTAAAGTTTGTCAGTTTTGAGAAGTTCAGCACATTAAATTTTCGCATTCTATAAAATGACAACCTATGTATTTGAACTTACATTTCAGGTTCCGTTTGGACCTGTGTGGCTGTTACTCTAGATCGTTTTATAGCAGTTTCATATCCAATTAGAAAAAGGGTTTGGTGTACTCCGAACACATCGTTTGCTGTCTTAATGGGAGTCACCACCTTCAGGTTTGTCAAGTTTCATCCAGACAGCTGGAAATTCATCCAAATCCGTGATATACAGGAGTGGGACCGGGACAACCATGTTTCCGAACCGGTCGATTCGAAACTGCCGTTTCGGAACTGTGTGACATGAAAAATTGTAATTATCTTTATCATTTTTTATCAACTTTTTTTTTGCTTAATTGGATTCAGATAATCCGTTTTAATAGCTTCAATACGAACTGAGTTATCCATCAAAACCTCTTTCATTCACGATCAAAGACTATAGTCTATAGTGTTTACATTGGTATCTTCAGTTTTTGCTCCATAACTCCGGTTAAACTTACGATTTTTAAACAAAATTTAATATATTCTTCATACTCATGATGAGCTCTATGTAATGGTATTAATTTCATCCCTGAATTCAAATTTTAAAATTTTGGCGTGGCGTCACTAACTATAGAACTGCATCTTCAAACCGGCTCAAAATGTAGCCCTGATACTTCACAGTTTCAGGAATTTCTATAAAGTCATAAACCGTACAAGCATTATATCACTAATTATCTCTTTTAGTATCATCTTCAAGATACCTGCCTTCTTCGAGATAGGTCTCAACGAGCATGGTGCTTTAATGGAAACAGATCTTCGTAATAATGACATGTATAAACTAGTCTATATGACATATCTATATACTTTTATAATTGTTATTGTACCATGGACTATTATTATATTACTAAATGCTATAGTCATACATAAGGTCAGTTTGTCAGATCAATGTTGCTTTTTAGAGGAAAAGAGCCTTTTTGAGGTTTGAAGTAAAAACTGAGCGATGCAAACATTCACACATGTATTTTTAGTCGGTTTTAGAACTTTCAGAAAACTTAACCGTCAAAAACAAAACTAATTTGAACGGAAAATTCAAAATTCGTCTACAAAATAGTTCGGTTTTCGCCATTTCTTCTGGGAATCCCAAGAAATAGCGATAGTATCCAAAATTGCATTATAGCGCAGAGTGGGTGTTATAGTCTGTAACAAGAAAAAGACTGCAAGGTGCGGTGTTATGTAGCCTTTCAAAAATTGCTCAATTTTCGTCGAAAGTAGATGTTCTTAGTATGATTAGAAGCGCAATTCTTGTTACTAGAAAAATATCATGGCACCTTTTTGCGATGGTTTGATTTCATAAAACCCAAATACGTAATTGCGAAAGCCCTTGTTTAACACCGCGCCTTACGTCCTTTTCCTTGTTGTTGACTATAACAACTGTATCTTTAGGTTCGACAGGCTTATCGAGTTCAGGCCAATCTAACCTCATGCGTAAGACGCGGACCAAGTCGACGAGAAGACGGGGAACGAAAGTTAGTATTAAAGATGATACTAGGAACCTTTTTGGGCCGGCCCGGGGCCGAGTTTTCAGGGAGGTGGACGCAATGTTTTTTTTGAATCGCCATGGATGAAACTACTACTAGTTAGTAAAATAGTGAGTAAACTCTTTCTTCCAGGGTGACGGTTATGGCTTTAGTTATGACGGGTGTATTTATTCTATGTAATACTCCACCTACTGTATGTAATATGATTGAATCCTTTTTGCCACATTTACGTGCTTCATTCCGACCCGTTATACCACTTAGCAATCTACTTGTATGCGTTAATAGGTTGGTTTTAATAAGGCAAACTTTTATTCAAATTATTACTGGTAGCGCGGTATATTAGTCGATTTGAAAAAGCGCAATCATTTTTCTTACGAAACTGTTTTACGGTTAAATGAAGTGACGCTACCATTATTTTGCGCAGCCGGCATTGATTTCGAAAGAAACTGTGATACAATTTGCTTGTTAGAGTCTCCTATGTATAGTCGGATTCATAACGAAAAACGGAATGTAGAATAATCATTTACAAGCCAAACGCAATTGCGTACAAGCAGTTTTGGCTTGAAAATTATTTTCTACATTCCGTTATTCGTGTTGAATCCGACTATAGCTTGGCTTGAGATTTAAATCAAACACTAGTGGTAAACTTTACTTTCAGTGCCACAAACGTGTTAATCTACTGTGTTTTTAACCGAAAGTTTCGCTGTTCATTGATTGAGATATTCAAGGGAAATCGGGCACAGAAACGGAAGCTTAACAAGCAATATAATGGATCTGTAGGTTTTTTCTAATTACATTACAATGGGACATAACGGTAATTTTAGGTGGGATGGTCTGGTCTGAGCCAGAGCTGGATACAGGCCCGGCCCGGCGTGAAATTTTGAAACCCAGGTCGGGCCGGCCGGGCTGAAACCAGCCGAGGGGAGCCTGCATTTTGAAAAGTTCAGTTCAACAGTTTTAGTTTGTTCTCTAAGGCCAGTGGAGGGCATGGGCCGGCTCGTGGTCAAAATTTCTGGGCTTTGGCTGGCGCGTCATATTCCTGCATTGCCCAAAGCTTCTCGTAAAATCTGACATAATTTCAGTTGAAACATCGAAGTAGCGAGCTACCATCACGACTATCGAATGCCAGGCTATCTTTACTGGAATACTCGACAGTTTAATTTTATTAATATAACATTTATTATTAACATATCTGTAAATGTGTAATATTGCATAAACATATCAAGTCCTTATCGGAATAAACATATTTTATATTTGCTCAACTTTAATTTTAACATTTTCCTTTTTATTTTAGATTTTTAGACCAAGTTTACTACATTATAGTACATATCGGGGGTTAATTCGATAAGATCGATTTATTATTATTGCTAAGAGTGTCTGCCCTCTCTACCTGTTCTATGTGTTATAGAAAACTCTCTCGCCGGTGTGCAACTCCTAACTGAGATACGCTGCACGCAGGGGTGTCCTTAGGGAAACGTTAGACGAACCAGTCCAACTGTATCTTTCAAATATGAAAAATTATTAAAAAAATCAAGAAAAATGTATACCTAAAGATCGTTGCGGACGCTCTGTTTTATACATTTACGACTGTCTATATTTCTATAGTATTTTACCAATATCTTCTCCTTATGTGGCTTATTATGCTTAAAAAGTACGAACTGCAGCAATTAAAATACATACCACAACTATAATTAATAAGAAACTGGTCTGTCTTTGAAGTAGAATTTAAGTATATGTTTCGTTTAACACCGCGCCTTGCGGCTTTTTCCTTGTTACAGACTAGAACAACTGTAGCTTTAGGTTCGACAGGCTTATCGAGGTAGTTATCCAGAAATTCTGTAAATTTTGCCTTAAAATGTTCGTTTGTCAATTGAGAGAGAATGCATTTCCCATTGCAATAGCAAATTCTTACATTACTTAGGATAACTAGTCACAGCGCCCGCAGTCTAGGTTTTCAAGGTGGTTTTTGGGCCCCGGAACTTTGCTTCAAAGTACATTCGCCAGATACAACAGGCACCTAAGTAACCTGCTGAAGTACTGGCAAAATAGTCAGCTCAAAGAATATCGGCAAAGCCGTTTCAATGCTGCATGACTACGAGCTTTTTAACCGCAACCCGGGACCCTCCGTAAATGATTGACCTGTGAGGTCTAGTGCCAATCGTCAGGAAAATATGAAAGTTTATGTTCTTTCTTATTTTTTTCACAGTTTTTGCTTGAACGTTAATTGATATTTATTTATGAGATTGTTTCTTGGAATCTCACAGCTAACAATAGGCTAGCATTCTTCTTTCAAAAATAAGTTCAACGACGCTCACCCATCTCTATCATCCTACATGGTGGTAATAAAACGGGAAGAATTAGATTTTCAAGCGCTACCTACAAGGTAAATCTCTATTTTTATGCTAAGCAATACAACAGATAAACAAATAATCTTTCGAAATAAACAAACATCCATTTTCCACAATTTACGTTTTTTTTTGATACTTGACAAATACTTTAGATACATCGCGGTGAAAAAAAATTGCCAAAATATGCGAAAATCGATAATCTGATCGATACATATGTCACTGACGACAGTTGGAACCCATCAACTAGAAGCCTATCTGAACCTTCTCCAGAATTGTCTGGCTGAGTATTAGTTCGGATAGTTGTTATATTTATTATTAGTTTCTTGTTATGAATTAAATTTGTTATCGGAATTTTTATCGGAACTAATATGACCAAGCTAGGGCGCAAAGTTCTGGGGCGCAAAGTTCGCATTGCCGCTTTTCAAAGGACTGTACCTGGAAATGATCCGTTGATAATAAAATGAGAGTTTACCTAAATTAGCATTGTTGTCATATCGTAGTATCGCAATTTAAAATATAGTCACTAAGATAGAATTCATTGCGTTCACAAGGCTATACCGATTAGGCTCTGTGGTATACCTTTGAATAGATGATAGGGTCAGGGGTGTCGCTGGCCCGAAGTAATTTCAAGGGCCCTTGACCAAAATTTTATCTTGGTACAGTGATACTCACGGGCCGGAACCTCCCGTTGACCTCCACCCCTGTACAGGTAGATACTCTCCTTTAAAATGAGTAACATCGTTCCTTCTATTACACCAAGTTTCGGGATACCGACTGCGTTTCGGACACTTGGTAGATCAAATTTCATTTATTCAATTTTGGGCCCGAAAAACTATAAATCACTAACCAAAATGACTATTTATACCCGATAATCTTGAATAACTGTTCGAACAAATAATATGTTGTTTAATTTAGAAGATATATATTATAAATTGTTGTTCAGTGAGATCTTCTATGGAATTGCTGTGACTCCGGCATATTTGGAATATGAATAGACGGCACAGAATCTGGTCGGGCGTACGGTCGAAACTGAAAGGAGAGTTATAGTCTGGTTCAAGAGGAATTCCGCCGAGTAATCTGCGTATTTCCCATTTTTAACACCGCACTCACTCACTGACATTTTAACCCAGACGGAACCTGCATATTTCCAGATATTTTCATGATAACATAGGTTATACCTACCTATCACTACCACAACGCTTGTGGTTTCTAAGTTTAAGGCTAAAGGCAGTTTCTAACTTTACAACTATTTCGAAGCCTCCATTCAGAGCGGGCCGGCCCGGCTGGCCGTATCGTAAATCTACTATTCATTTAACTAACCTCTGCATTAAGCATAACAGGTGGCGGTGTTATTGCTAGTGTTCTTGGTGGTATTGGCGGTTCTTCTACTATAGTCTGGTGTACAATAGAAGGTCGTGTAGATACAAGACTATCTGCTGTGTCTATAGTTACTGTAGGTAACGAAGGTAGTGGCGAAGTGGGAAGGGGTTCCGAAGGAGGGATACACTGGAATGAGGAATACTCTTATAGTCGGTGGTATACTAATCGCTTGCAAAGGGTTACGGTACGAACTGCAAACTATATAGAGCTTATTAGAGTACTTAGAGCAAATTTAGAGTAAATATGTGCTCCAATTTTAATTTATTAGACCTTTAACCGCAAGCGATTAGTCCGCCGACTATAGTTTTATTTTAGTTTTTTAGTATAGTCTACGGAAAAATCTCATGTAGTTTAAAGGTCTATTTATTATAAGGCGAGCGCACAGTTATATTCGGTTGCTTGTACATTTTCTTTCGATTTCCGCGCTCCTTCTAAATTCTACAGTACACCTCTGCAAACGATTCATCCGTAGACTATATAACGGTTTACCCGTTTTGAATCAATAGCTTGATTTTCAGCGCAGTATTCATGGGAGCAGTGCTGTTATTTTAAAGTGAATCGAAAAAAGGTGATCTTGGGGTCTTTTCTTAAAAATTGCATTCATTGTTAAATACTTAATAATAATAAATACAAAGTTTAAAGCAATAGTAATACTGTGATCTTACTTTTCATTTAATTGTACTTTCGGAGAAATAAAAATATTATATTATTATTATTATTATATATTGTAATCTAACACTGCATCTCTACAAGTTACCACGCGACAAGCATAGCTCGTCTTTCAAGCACTGACCTCAATATCAATAGTTGTGAATGCCGCAGCTGAGAGCGGATGTAGATTAGGACCGGTGTTTATAGGTTCTTGTATCTAAAACAACGTTAAATTGAAATGCGATTTAAAGTTATTCGAGGTAAGATGAGACTGCTCAATTTTGAGTGGACAAATTCCCGGGAGAACAACTCAAATATATTTTAGTCACTTAGTTCTTTTTTTAGGACGGACCAAGGCCACAATTCTGGGAGATGGTTTCGTCTGCCCCCCAGGTCCGTTGATTAGTTTAAAAAGTTGTTTATTGTTAGAGTAGCGTACCTCCGGCTTCCCCCTTCTAGAATGACTTCTTGACGGAGTTCGACTTCTGTTCGGAGACTTTTCATCATCCAAACGATCATGTCCATGAAGTAACAGGATTGCTGTCTCTTTGCCAACTTTATCGATTGTATGGATAACCTAAGGTGAGAAAAAATGAGTTAAAAAATTAACGTCTACGTTCAGTCTCTCTTCGGATTTCTTCTTTACAACAAATATACCAGCACAACAAAATACTTTTCTTAAAATTTCAGAAAAATGTTTTGGTTATTGTGCATAATAAAATCCAGGACTTCAACCCGTAGCATCCCATGGGTTAGTTCAGGGGTTGGAATTTCACTAGGCCGGGCCAAGAAATTTTGACCAGGCTCGTTCCCCCCACTGGGATATTTAAAATTTAAGCAAAGTTGGAGCTACATTTTGGAACCTTTAGAACTGTATATATTATCCTGGATGGAATTTGAAGCAACAATGCTCTCACCTTTCGTCCAATATTCTTCCAATTATTGATCGCTTGTTTCCGCTGTCTAGCTCTGGTTTTCTTGGTCTGTTTTATCACCATTAGTCCACGAACTTCCTGGTTGTCGCTAAAATTTTCAATGTAATTGATGTTCATATTATCGGCTTTCAGTTGTGAATTAAGATTGTAGTGTATTCAGTATTTAATATTTGCATTATAAATCTAAACTATAGTCCAATTCAAAAGTTAAGCGAAGGCCGTGTTTAAAATTTGAAAGCCCATTTTGTAACACATTTTCTTTAAAAGTGTTCTAAATACGCAATTCTCATAGAAATCCGCAGACACGCCGGCGTTTTTACTCCTGGAGGACTATATAAATAGTTCTCTCCAGAGGTGGTTATCCGGCCGGCCCGGCCTGGGTTTCAAAATTTCAGGCCGGGCCGGTAACCAGCTCTGATTCTCTCCACCCCACGGCAAATTAACAATGATTTAGTTGTATTTCTTATTCCAATTATGCATGAGAGAAGGGCAAGACATCGGTCGTAAACTGTTTTTGTTTTTGTAACGTTCGATGTAAAAGGTGGCGTATTATTTTTAAATAATTCAAAAAATGTCACACAAAAAAGATAGCTCTGCTCTATTTAAAATTCTGTTTCAAAAAATAAAAAAATATGACCTCGAGTGGCCGCAACGCAGATCCTATGATAGCGTTTTTAATATTGGAGAGGGTTCATGTAATTTGATGGTGAGATAATACTAAATAACCAGTTTCACTCGTCAACGACCCTCTTTACAGGAGCGTATCTCGGATGGGAAATGTACTCCGACGAGCGAGCTGTCTATAGCACAGGAGGGAGGAGAGTACGCAGGCATTTGTATGAGTAATAGAGAACCAAACTCTATTAGCATATTATGCAAACATATTTTCAATAGCTTATTGATATTTATTTGTCTCTTACAAAACCGATTTCGATTACAGTATGTTGTTTATTTTTTATTAGGTGACCTTCCAAACCCACATGTCGTTTAGTCTAATACTGTACTCCAATTGGCACGCTGCCAGCTTTTCCACCGGTACGGATCGTTCAAGATTCATTACGATTTGGGCGTACTGAAAAGTATGATAGTCAAAAGAGAAGTCGTAAAAAGTTTTTTTCCTCTCAACTCGGATAATGGGAAAATTAAACCTCCAGAGCCTTATATATCTATCTATAGTCGACGGATTAATCGTTTGCAGAGGTGTACTGTAGAATTTAGAAGGAGCGCGGAAATCGAAAGAAAATGTACAAG
>JAQGAV010004472.1:0-10256 GCA_034691345.1 Phasmarhabditis papillosa | reverse complement strand
TTCTTATTGTAAAATAGCTAAATTACAACTTAATTGCAGAATTGCATGCGCTGCGGCCCTTTCTGTCTGGCGCCGCAACTTTCGTCCAGCCTACAACTTATCAACAAAAGACCCCCGAATTTGCCATTTTTTATCTATGACTTTATCCAAGTAGCTAACATAATACAGTAGTACGAAATAATTTTATTGATATTGAAGACTGGAAACAAAAGTGGTTTAAATGAGTTCGTTTAGGTGTTTAGAGGAATATTCCATTGAGACCATATTCCGGACCCCTCCCTTCCGGAATGTTCCCGTGTTTTTTGAAAGAAAAAATTCCAGATTTTACATCACGAATGCTTGCGTGGAACTGGGTGGTTTTATCTATGCGTTTGGTGGACACAACGGAGTTTCACCGGAAAGACACCGAACTGCCGAAAGATATAACATTGCAACGGATAAATGGCATTATCTAAAGTAAGTGGGGAATTGAAGGACAAAAATGCAAATTTTTGCTTCTGTAAAGTAAGGATTCCTTCTGGTGAACCTGAAGCGCGAACGATAATCAAGAGCATTCGCTTTGAAATGTTTTAAAGTTTTTCAAAAATCCTTTTAGTAAAATGTTTCATAATACTAAATCTGGAACTTTTAGCCCGATGCCGTTTCCCCGATCAGACGCGGCTGCTGCTTTAGCTCATGGTAGAATCTTTGTTGTTGGAGGCTATGCTGGATCGGGATTGGTCAGTTTTAAGAAAATCATAGAGCTTCTTCCTTGTTTTAGGAAAGTATTGGTCAGCCTCTCCTTGCTAGCGTCGACATGTTTGATCCACTTACTGGTCTATGGGCAACTTTGCCGAATCTGCCGGAGCCGAGAGCAGGTAAAATATCGGATATCGAACAAAATCCCGAAATCTATTCTAAACTTGTTTTAACACAGATTTCATAGTTATGGTACTTTATCAATCAGCGGTTAGGGCCAGGTATTGAAATTTATACTGCTCCTGGATCCTGGAAAAGAACGAAATCCTGCTTCTGAAGTCTAACAGTGTTGTTGTTCTCCAATGGGGATATAGTATTATGTTTGTAGACATTGTATATCATTGGTCCCTCCAGATACTTGAGAATAATACAGAAGAAAATATCTTTCTCTGTCACTTTTACGGTTGACATCTATTAAAATAAATAAAAAGTTTAGTGTCACTTTTAGGTCACTCTTTGCTATTTTCTGGCGGTTCTTTGTTTGTGGTTGGTGGTTGGGATGGTAGTACTGTTAAGAATTCAGTATATGCAGCTAGAGCAGTCAACCCGCGGAGATGGGAAGAAGTCCGGACTATGAGTAACATTAGGTAAGCTAATAAAACCTGATAGAATTGTCGAACAACTGTTCAAGTGAATTCTGAAATCAGCTGCCTTCATTTGCCGGTCCTTACAAAAATTTGGCGGTTCGGTCGAGTCGAAGCCGATTACGAATCCGACTAGTATAAACACCACGCCTGGTTGAAATGTACTAGCGTTCAGCTTATTATAGTTGAACTGTTTAAGTTCAGTGCAATGGTATTGTAGGATTGGGATATTACGGAATCTTTCAAATTAGGAATTTTTAATTGCATTCTAAAATATTCCTATTTATAGAAAATGCTTCACTTCGATTGTCGTAAATGGTGGAATCTATGTTGCTGGTGGTCATAACGGAACCACTATCATCTCGGATGCCGAATTGTGAGTAAAGAATCTATCGCAGTACCGGAACTGTCCAGACCGATTTGAAATTCTTATATTCTGTTCAAACTATTAGTTTTTACTTCACGCATTAAGAGTTGTTTATTTTAGTAATTATATTATTAATATTAGTAGTATTATTATTTATGTAACTTCGTTCTAATAATTCTTTTTAGTTTTGACGGTACCATCTGGAAACGTGTAGCTCCCCTGCGCTGTCCTCGTAGTGCAACTGCAATAATCGCTTTAAGCCCCATCCAATCCATTGAGTTTATAAGAATCGCACAGGAATTTGCAGAGAAACAGGAAAAATTGTAAGTTGGTCTAATGGAACTTCGGGTCAGGAATACAAGAAACAACTTAGTTCTCGATGACTCCAAAACTAATTTACTTGGGTAAATACCGTACAAATTTATTATTCTGAAAATTTTTCGTTGAACTGTCTGCTTGTATGTTAAACCAAGAATTTGATTATTGAGAGGCTCATACCCTTTAGTTTTTAAGTTAAGAACTATTAAATAGGCTTTAGAAATAACTTTTGACTTTAACATTTATTACAATTAAAGATTTCCAAGACGTCTTTTTTGCAGAAATGACTACAAGACTGCAAATTCACCAGAGATAGCTTGCTATACCCCAAAGGAGGCAAATAATGTTTAAGAAGATACAAATAAAACTAGTTCTTTGAATTTATTTCTGACCATTTGCATAGTAGAGAATTGTAATTTTTCTTTTGTTTGAATGAATTTGAAGTTGTTTAAAAAGTAAACTTTACATCAAATATCATATAAAAATGCTGTCTTGTATGAAAACAAGTGTCATATTCCTCTTTCTTTGTGAAGTACAAATCACACGTTCTCAGAAAAAGTATTATGTTGCTCTCCACAAGAAACAATACTAATATTTGATAAGTTATAACTACTAATAACCCTTCTTACTAATTTTGTATACAAGTCTTACATATTTATTGAAGTCCACTATGATGAAAAGTTTCCGGTTCCACAGAAAGTGTTGGGTGCTCTAGTAAACATATATTCCGAGAATACACTAAGTAATAAAGATAGGCTGAATATTTTGAAAGATCATACAGGGTAATTTATTAGAATGAAACTTAATTCAGCTTGGTTTTTAAATACGAATACTTTTAGAAAAGATATAAAAATGAACAAGATAACAGTAATATATCTAACTCTTCTTCACGTATTCTTCTAACGGTAATTAAAGATATAGTATTTTGAATGTATTGATTTTTTTGTTTCTTTGTTTTTCAATTAAAGCTAAAAATCTATTTCTAATTTCTCATTGGAATGTCTGTATGTCCTGTGTATTTGTTTACGCATTATAAATCTCTAAACTTATGGTTAGATGATTATCTTAGATGTAGACCATTCTAATATTATATGCACAACCCTATATGAAACAACATATTTCAAAATAACAATTTTCCTTGAAGTGAAACGATCCTTAACACATTTCTAAACATCGAAAAGATCAATATATTTCTCAAATTGTTTAAACATAGTTTTGAAAATGAAGTGTTTCTGATTTTAACAAATTTAGTGTAGCTAGAATTGTATTCAATTGTCATGGGTAAATTTTTTAATGTGACTTAATATATGAGAAAATTATAATGGAGTGGAAAGCATTTCAGCTGAATGGGTAGAATTTTACTTTGCAAGTATGCGGGAGTAAGTTGCCTGCAGGCGCGGTGTTAAAAATTTTATGAGTAAGTCGCACAGAATTATTACTCTTGGATATTAAAATTAGTGTTTTCTTTGCTAACAGCTACATAAACAAATGCTATATTCTTTACTAACGTTAGTTTCTAGGAACTCCCTTATTCAAACATACCTGCGCGTTTGCATCGAATCATCCCAAATTTTCAGAATCTACTAACAATAAGTTATGATAGTTTTGATGGATTTAGTCATGATGTTATCCAAGCGGTTGCCTTAGGTAGTATTATATTAAACAACATCATTATTTAGAAGTCATTTATTTTCAAATACTTCATTGTTTTAAATGCGTGTATCTCCATAAATTTCTCAGTTTGCTCATTTATCTTTAGTCTCACTAGCTCATTCCGCATTCCACACATCTCTTTGCAACAAAAATGATGTTCAGCCGAGTTTTCTATAAAAATAGCAAATGAACTTTGTTTAGTAGTATAGTCTGATTTTAAGCTGAGTATTATAAAAACGAATGAACTTTTGAAGAAAAGGAGCATAATAAACCAAGAGCCCATTAGTTTTTAAAAGACAGCACCACTCTCGATAGTACTGGAAACCTTGTTTTTGAAACAGACTATATAAATAAATGCAAAGTTCAAATATATATTCTGTTTCGAAACCCAGACTGCAAGCGTGCCGCGATGACGGGCTTCTCTTTCTAAAGTGCAATTTTACTCCTGTAAAATTGCTCTTTCCCTTATAAAGCCGGTTATAGCGACACGTTAACTACAAACGGCGCTTGCAGTCTAGGTTTTAAAACAGATTATACTTTTAGTTCTACTTGTAAATAAATGCGGTTGTTCAACCGGTTGACAAAGTTGTTCAACCGCACTAACCTTTTTCACTAGTACTTTTTGGTCATAAATAAAATATGATATACGAGACAAACGATTCGTAGTTTTAGCTATTTCATATCTATGAAAGTTTTTCTTTTCAAATACTTAAGTTTATTCACATATTTTCGTAGCAGACAACTACTTAATTACACAATGTATTTTTGTTTTCTTTCTTTAAAGCCTCATCTGAGCTTGTTCTAGCTTCCTTATTTGTTTTAAAAGTTGTTCTCTCTTAGATATAAGTGTTGAACTCTTATAGAGAGTGAATATACATTGCGGACAGACGCTAAACACTCAAACTCAATTGCGGCAAATATTACGAACACAAGCAAACATATACATTTCTACTATATTTATGGTATTAACCTAGTACTATTTGAATTTATTGAAAGCTAATGCAACATTAGCTGTTTCTTTTGGGTAATTTTCAAATAAAAGAAAATTCTTATTATTTCGAACGTTTTTAATCAGATGTACTGACTCGCCAGCCTGAGTTGTAAAGAGAAACGGAATCGTTTATTGCTTTCTCTCTTGAAGTATAATTATGTTTCTAAGTCCATAATTGCAACAAATCTCCTTATATTTTATGGCCATGATTCCTTGTTTGAACGTATTTTGTTTGTTTTTAATATTAAATGTTTGATTAATTCGCGCGAATCAAACGCGACGAATAGCTGATGAACCAATAAAGCAGATCGTTGCATGATACCCAAATCATTTAGGAGACTGTACTACATAATTATAATTAATTGATTCAAACAGTTCAATATATTCAATTTCAGAATATTGAATTTTTTCCATTTCTGTTAGCTTCAAATGTTATTATTATTTAGTTTGTCTGTCTATTGACAAAATTTGATATTTGTTCTCTTTCTGATTTGGATTTTTTAATTTGCTACTCAAATATAGAAGTTTAATAAGAAACAACTAAACCGAAGTTTGAAGTGATAAAAAGGTTTGTTATGCTTTTTTTGTTTTGTAAAAAGTAAGTTAGAACAAATGCTTTGTAACTTTGTTCATGATGAAATAGTAGGCATAACAAATGGTATTGTGATTGCTCCAATAGTGAGAATGTGGAAACATTGACGCTATATACATAAAGTGGCATTGAAATCGGAGTATTTGATGTTGTAGTGAAAATACTTAAAATTAATAAACAACAAACTTCTAGTGTTAGACAGTTTGCTTCTTGTTCTTATATACTTATATATCAAGTCTCTTATGAAAAGTTTTTACCTCATATAATTACCTATATTCTACATTCAATTTATACGACTATCCAATAAAAACTAAGTCGGAAAGTCAATGACTGGATTTCTAAACTTTTTCTCAAATGTGTGATAACCCATAGATATGATCAGCACAACTAAGCTTTGCAACCATTCTTTTTAAACCAACCTAAATCTATAATAAATTTGACATTCACAGGAAAAAACAAATTAATCCCTGACATTACTGCTAAACTCATTTATACTATTAGTATCTACTAAACATTATCCAGTTTTCAGTCTCCGAGCTACCAACTTTCCATTGCAACAGTCTATTACACGTATACTGTCCATATTGGCTTCTTACCTGAGTATCGTATTTCATGTATCTTCTTATACTTGTCTCCCTATTTGTATGTATTCCCTTCACTTTCTCCGATTTGTCTCTGCGCGTCCCCCTTCTCCAACCTATTTTCCTTCCCTCCAACCGGCTGTCGGCAACAAATCGGCACCGGCTGGATTCACCGTCTTCTTTTAATAATCCTATGCATAATCCAAACAAAATCCAGGAATTTCCCACGATTATCGACTAATTCGCAAATTATTCATTTGGCGTTGTGGGGTTTAATTGAGAAAAGTGAGCGAGTTCGGTAGAGTTCCAGAGAACATCTTCTGGTCAGTGGAAATCAGTAGTGTTCAGCTTATATGTTTTTATATCGTTTCTTGTAAATTGCCTCTTCTATTAAGTTTTCCAGCCATTTCTTCCTTGTAAGATTACTTGAAACAAATCATTTTGCCACAATCTTGACATAAAGGCTCTCCCAGGTATTGCGAAGTACACGTTTTGGAATCTTTTTAACCACCTAAATTTGAGTATTATTAAGAGAAACAAGTCATTGTGCTCACAGTAAATATATTTTTTGCTAGTAATACATTATAATAATTACGTATAAGAGTGTTCGAAGATCCTCTCGCCATAGTAGCTTGATTAGTTTTGATACCTCGGCAAACGTAGCCAGATTCAAAAAACCTGCTAGATAACATAATTTGTTATATGTAACTATTTAATACAAACAACTTTTTACCTCCCATATTGTGCATCTTTTTGCTATTTCTTTATTTCTTCGATTTTAAAAGGGGCGCTATATTTCGCAGATTTCGCACTCCAACAGTGTCTTCTGTGTATTTTAATCTCAAGACATCCACTTCAGAGCAAAAATGACCACAGCCCTTATTTTCATGAGAAACCAGATATTACACCCAGAGATTTCATTAAATTATTCTTCAATAACACTAATTAACTACAAAGTACTTGCTATATACAACTAATGTTTGAAAGGAACTCGCCAAAAGCCAGCCACTGTAGTTTAACATCTTTTCTTCTGTTCCTGCCATCTGAAAAATTTTCTCATCCGTGTTTTACTTGGTTTATTGTGGCTAGTAGTAAAAACTGTAATGAAATAAAGAAGAGCTTGTATGTGGTATTCAACATCCTATAGTCGACGGACTAATCGCTTGCAGCTAAAGGTCTAAAACATTAGAATTAGAGCGCAGATTTGCTTTAATTGCTCTAATTCTAATAAATTTGCAGTTCATACCGTCACCCTTGGCAAGCAATTAGTCTACCGACTATATTAAGTTTGTTACTTTAATCAATCTTTAATCAACTCGAATCGAATGTTTCAACAATATATTTTAATACTAACCATAATAAGTTGAAAAACTTCAGACTTGAAAAATTTGTTTGTTAACTTCATTCAGTACTGTATAACTATCTGAAACATTAGACATACCTATTATATCCTCTTCAATAGAAGGAGATGTTGAAGCAAGACATACCTATTATATCCTCTTCAATAGAAGGAGATGTTGAAGCAACTAATTGAATAAGTAGGTATTACTGCCTTCAAGTCTTTGTGCTTGAACATCTCAATCAAGTAAATATAATAAATTTATTTTTATATCCAACCATCTGCAAGTATTTCCATTAATTTGTGGACTTTTCTTTTCCCTCTCCAAGTTTCCCTGAGATTTCAAAAGAGATTGCTCCATGTGTTATTTTTATCGTTGTTTTCGCACAACTCATAAAATATTTCCAATTTTAATGGCTCACTTCCTCAATCTCAGAAGAATCAGTGAAACAAATAACCCCAGATGTTATAGGCTTAAATCGAGAAGAAAACTCAAATCGTTTTGATATAAAGCCTATAATAAGAACTAGGATTTAGGCGCAATATTCTGCGGAGCAAAGGTGTTAAATTAATTAGAAGTGGTTATCCGGCCAGGCCGGGCCGGCTGGGCCGGAGTACATGTTAGTTCGACAAACTGGCCCGGCCCGTCCGGATAACCAGCTCTGATATTGATGAATGATTGCCCCTTTCTTCAAAAGTACGTTTAGTTTATGCTGCGCTAAAAACCCAGCTCTTACAACAGAATATTCAAAGAAATTAATTTAAGAGTTGAATTGAAGTTACCAATCAATTATTTAGCCAAGAGAATCTAGTAGTCGTGATTAGTAACATAACTATACAAGCTTTAGAATATATACTTAAACTTGTTGTTTGTACTTTAACATCACCATTTTCTGAAGAATGAGGTATATCCTGGATACAAGGTAGCAAAGTAATTACCACATAAGACATTTATTAAACGTTTTCCTAGTTTCTTAGCATACGTTTCTATTTGCCTTCTAAATAAAGTTTAACTTTAAATAAAGTCACTAAATTACACCTTACTAATACTTTTTTCAATTTTTCCGCAACATTTGTCTAAGTTTTGAGAAACCTGCAAATTACATTCGTCGCCCGTCTCTGCTCAATATTCTCGCATTCCAAACAAATTCAATTTTAAATTCGAATTTCTGTTTTCCTGGAAGACACTGGGAGTCTGAGGGAATTTCAGACAACGTTCCATTTAAATCACGATCTGCCAGTTATAGTAAACGTATACGGTTAAGTTAGTTGTAATGTATTAGGATAACGTTTTATTTCACAAGTTAACCGAATATACATTTTTGACGAAGGGGTGACAATTGCGAGCCTATGTAGCTTTTATATTAAAAAAAGTAGACTGGTCCATTTGCAGAAACATTATTTATTTTTATAATACACTTGATTTTAAACTGAACAACATCTTAATTCATTATCTAATACTTCATCTTCATTTACTAATCTGCCTTCTGTTTCGTCCTTTATTTCTCTTAATTACTCTATTTTAAATGTCTTTTTCAATAGTCTTCATATGCTAATTTCTAATGCAGTAGATACCATCAATTAGCCCACCCAGCACGTTTTCAATTCTGGAATAATTTTGGGTAACAACCATTATATATCATACCGTCTTTTATTTATGGCTATGATTTAAAGTTACCATTTTTTTTACCTTTAAAAATTAAAAATTTTCAGAATTGTATTATAACTGTAAATGGTGTTACATAGGAGCATAACTTGATTGGTATGGATTTCCACCGCTAACGAGTATTTACTGTCCAGCGATTATAGAAAAAACTATAACAAGCACCAAAATTATTCGTTAAAAAAAACAGAAACATTTCTTCAACTTAATTTCTAGTAACTGTTTGCAGCTCTAGTTAAACATAACTATCAAATACAGTAGTTGAAAGGTGGTCCGTTGGTATTCGGGAATTTAAAGTTGATAGTGTTCCTTTTCAAAGGACTTTTCAAAGTTTGCATTGCTGATAGATAATAACATTTCAATGAATTCATTTTTTCAGAAGTTTAAATCTTAAAATGGCCGAATGGCGAGCTTCCTACTACTCCACAACGGATGATAACTCGTACTATGCAGCGCCTATTTATAATATTCCAAATACAAATAACAATAATAATAATAATAATAATGGTGATAACAATACAACAAGTGTAAATGGAAGCACATATAGAACGACAACTGACGAGGTTTGTGGTAGATGCAAGGGACTAGTTTTGATGAACATTTTGAAATTAACTATATCACCGAAACAGTTAAGTTCGCTAGTGCATACAGTTTGGTGAAACAACAAAGTACATTGATCGAATGTTCCAGAAACCAAAAAGTTTCACGGGCCGGTTCGTAGGTATTAGTGTTGGACACTGTTCCTCCCAGCAGCTTTTTATGTTCAGTCACAGCCCCCAGGAACAATTATATGTTCCTTACCTAATATTGGCTTTTTAATTATTCATAGAAGGAATTTTGCGATATATTATTTATCGTATCCAGATACAAAAAATTCAAACTGTTATTAAACTGTGCTTCAAAAGTTCTAAATAAACAAAATTTTAAACAATTCAATGAAATCGAAATGTTTCTGAAGTGATTTTGCTGATAATAATTTGCTTATGGTAGTGGATCCATCTTCCGAGATTAAATAAACCATTCGTTTTCTTCCAGATTCCATATAAACAAGCTCCGTGTCTAAGTCGTCAGTCCACTTGTCGACCCACCAGTACACTGTATCTTCCACACAAAAAGAAGAACAGACACAATAGGTGAGGATTTCCTTAAGGCTAGCGTGGAATTTAGGCGACCGGTCCGGACGAGCTGCGGGTTTTTCCTACAGGCCGTTCCGGGTCGGTCTGTGAACCAGTCATTATATTCCTGAACTGTTAAATTTTGTTGTTAAACTATTAAAGTGAGCAAACTCAGTCATAGCAAATATTCTCACATCTATTTGCTATAACTCCTTATTTCTATTTAACTAATAGTAACTACAATGATGGTTTGTTTTACTCAATTTATTTCTTTTTATAGTATTCCACTATTAGTATTAGTTGTTCGCTTTCTTT
>JAQGAV010004471.1:0-10256 GCA_034691345.1 Phasmarhabditis papillosa | reverse complement strand
GCGTAAAACTATGCTAAGAATAAAATATCATAAAAATTATTTTAAGTTGATTAAAAATAGCAAATTAAACTAAAATGATAAATACTTGCGCGCGGTTTGCAAGGTGTTTACAAGGCGCGCATTCAGTTTCCCGGGTTATTTCTGCCCGACCCGTCCATTCTACCAAAACTGCCCGGGCAGGTAGCTGCCGGGCAAACGACTGCCCGGGCGGTTACCTACCCGGGCACCCACCCGGGCAGTGTTCGTACTACGGCCACTGGAGTCGGCAGCAGCATCGGTTTATGCAAAACTAAGAAAAAACTGAAACGTTAGGTAATAAAATAATCAAGTGACCTTGTGGTTAGAAGTTTCGCATCATAAGCTGGATGTCGACAGTTAGAATCCCCCGCGAACCAAGAATTTTTGCAAATTTGTTCTGGCTGGTGGCCTCCACTACCTGGGTTCTGTGCTATGAAGTCCCTCTTCCTATGATTCCCTCGTCTCACTTCTTCGCTTTAAAAATCTGTGAACTCGTGTTTCGTGAAACAAATAAACAAACTTTAAACTTTAAATTAACTATTTTTTCGGTTTATTTAGGCATTTTAACCGATACCATAAAGATGGCTGTATTAGGGAACTTTGCTCAAATTAAAAATGATAAAACGAATATTAAACTAAGACAACACTTATAACGAATCGTTCAGGCCCCAACTACAAAAATATAATACAATTTGCCCTTTCTCTCAAAACATTTAGCCAGTTTTTCAATAATGTTTTTGTACAGTATGAAAAGATTAGATTGGCAAAACGGTGGCAGCAGCCATGTACCTTGATAGTGATTTCTTATTCGGCCAATCACCTTAGGCGGTGGTACTGTAATATTAATAAGCGAAGCTTCTTGTTCGAGATAACCCGCTATGCATTGTATATTGTAAACATATTGTAAACAATATCTCTACATACCTAAAAATATATATATATAAAAATATGCAACGAAAATCTATCTCTACATACCTAAAAATATTTCCTCGAAAATGAAGAGCCAGAACAACTAGGTATAGTGTCCAGTACCACAACAAATTTAGTTCGTTTCTAAGAAATGCAAACATGACGCAACGAAAAGCATTTGGTATGTACTGTAGGCTCCGGATTTCGACTGTTGAACGCATCGTTTGAATTGAGAGTGTGTCTAGCAGATTCACTTTCTCCTGATCCCAGTTATAAGGCCACCAAATGAGCTTGCTTTCTAAAGTTATAAAAATCTTTCAAAAAAACGTAAATTGAATAAATTTTGGAAATCATTTCCTTATTAATATCAAAACTCCTGAATTCGAAAAGATGGCGCAAAATATCCCTCTTCTTGGTCAATTCGGGCACTCCAATAGCTTCGTCACCCCAAGGTCGTGGTGGAACCTGAATCATTCAAAATCAATTGGAGGTGTGTCTGGGCTAGATATGCCTCTCGTTCATACAAAGCAAAAAAGATAAGTAAGTGAACTAACAAATAAAGTGTTGTTATTGAATAATAACCAATCCATTCTGAACGAATATCTTGTTGGCGGAGAGCCTTTCCATGGCTTTTGGCAGCAGCATCGGTTTATGAATATTAACTAAATGTATAGGATTGAGTTCTCGCAAGAACGATCGTTACTTTAAAAGTTTGTCAATATTACCAACTTTATCAAATATCCATGTTTATATAGCTCATTTTGAACGATTCCGTGAGAAAATGGTTATATATGTAGTCATTCTTGTTCAAATTAAGAATTTTTTACTGATTCCATTTTTTTGAAAATAAATTGTTTAGGTCCCCTAAGAGTGGAAAATGAATACACAATTTGGCGCTCTTTCGAAACAGTTTATTAGTTTTTCAAAGACATTTTTGTACAGTTTCGAAAGATTAGATTTGCCAAAAGGTGCTAAAAGCCAAATACCAAGCCCTGATAAGAATTTCTTATTCGGCCAATCCCCTTATACAGGTAGCTACTGCACTGCAAGTACGTCAAAAATCATTGTATTAATCTTTGAATTGTATTGTATTACCCAATACACACTGTAGAATTATGATGAAAGTTATTATTTGTAACTATCTTATATAGGGTTCATTGCAATAATGAAATGTTTTATAATACTATTAGCTATTATTGGTTATGGAACATCACTGCAATGCGTGAATTTCTGTAAGTAGTTTTACTTTTATAGAAACAAATTTTGTGAAACATACCTGTCATAACATAATGCTAAAATATCTAAGTTGAACAGTGTTCTTTTAAAATTAAGAGAATTAGATCCATTAATTGGAAAAATAATCAATGCAACCATTAATCACCACTAAAAGAACCAATTCCAGCATCTCCGGTCTTCGACGCTGTACCGACAGTTTACGATATCACTTTCGAAACTTGTGATAAAAATACCAAATTCTGTATGGTGTGGGTTTGTGAAAAATATTGCAAAATCTCATAATTTACTTTTGCGGCAGGCTAGTGCCATTAAGGGAATCTCTATTTCTATAACGCGTCCCCGTCAAACTATTGAGAATAGGCTTAGGTATACGGCTTTCATTTTATTGACAACTAAAATATAACCGCAAACTAATTGTAGGTATGAGTAAGTGGAGTAAGTCCAGTTACTCAAAATTTCAATAAACGCCCTCTAAATTGTGAGTAACTAGGCTAACCCTTTTAGAACATATGCTACCGAAAATGGTTATTACAATGACGTCAACTTTGTAAAGGGAACAAACTATGGTTGTGGAGAACACTTCGGCGAAAAAAAATGCACCGCAAGTTTTACTTTTAGTTTTTCTTTTGAAAATAAAAATCGATTTTTTTCCTATTGCTAGCCGTCATTTAACATAGATCTGTACCAGTCACTACTACAAAATATCCAAAATTAAAGTTCATCAACAAAATGTGGAAATTGAAAGCAAACTTTTCAGACTAAATATCAATGTCACTATTTCTCACCTGGTGGAAGTACTGAATTGAATTTCTGTTGTTGTGATCTTAATCTGTGCTGGATGCCCAGATTACCGCCAACTCCGAAAGCTACGCTCCCACCTGCAAAATCCACACCGGCACCGGAGAACCCAACATCGGATCCCGTCCAACCCACTCAACAACCTCAGGGACCAACGGATGCTCCCGCAAAACCCACGTTTATACCTCACAAACCAACGCCTCAAGTTTCTACTGGAAACACATCTACACCAAAAAGTGACAAAAACTCAAGCGTAATTAACTTGTTTTCTATTTTTATGGTAACCGTAATAGGATATGCTTTAGTTTAGAAGTTGTTAGATCTATTTTTGTTTGTAATTGAGAACATAAACATTTTCCCTTTATTAACCATTAGTAGTTTTGTAGCAAATGCCATTGCTACATTCTAGCAATTTGTGTATTGGACCAGTTGAAGCGCACTTGGCACAGCTTATCAATTTGTCTGGAGAAGCCTAAAGGGTTGTAAAAACCCACTAACATCTCCCTTCCCATTTTAATTGTGGGTGGGTGCAAAAGATAAGAATGTGTACGACCAAACAAACATACCGGATGATTGTACAATTATTTTGAAGTTAACAGCTAAATGAAGCTGAAGTTTCTTAGTAGCTAGAGCCGCTGAAGTATAGTGAATTAGAAAACTAGAAGTATTTTGAATGGAATACAATAGAAAAGAATTATTTATTTGTAACCTCTTGAAGTATGTCTATTTTTCAGTACCGTTGTACTACAATATTAGTAAAATTCTTTTCTCGAGGTAAGGTTTCGACCATTCTTTCCGGAATATTCTGAGCAAAGATAACACTTTTATTAACATTCAGTCTTCGGGTGTTCGAAATATGGGATATTTGAGCGGCTGGTATCCCAAACGTACTTCAACTGGAGAAGGGGAAAATAACGAATTCCATACTGGCTTGTTCCACTTTTGAATCCTGATGTCGGCGCTGTGCGGATTATTGTGGAGAGTTGCTCACAAAGAGGAGTGTTAAAAAAATAAAATTTGTCGTTCTATTCTGAATTTTGATAACATTTGCCATTTACACAAAGTACTTCCGCAAATTTTTGCAAGCATATTTCTTTGCGACACTGTAGCGATAAAATATCAAAAACTGATAAGTATTTCTACTTCTTCACATCCTATTATTTAGATAACTATTGCACGTATCATAAAGACGGAAATCGACTTTGTTAATTATATTTCATATTAATTTAAAATCTTTTATTCACCCAAAGATTTTGTTATTTATTCAGGCACTCAATCAGTGCTGTCTAAATTAAAGTTAGAACTCAGAAAAGGCCGGCCCCAGCCTAATTCATAGTTTTCTATGTGTACAGGTATATAATTCAACTTTTTAAAGCTATATTTCTATGTTTCCACACTAACAAACATGTAAGTATTTTCTCAAAATGATAATTTTGGATTTCTACTTTTTACTTAACCAGCTGATTGGGTAGGAAAAATTGTACGGAAACAGGACGAAGACAACCTTTGTTTTCAGTTTTAAAACATGTCCATCTCTCAAATTTTTGGTGGTCCGAATAGGACCTCGATCTTCCAAGCCCTCTCTTTAACCCAAAATCAGTATGCTAGGCGAAAATGTCAATCTCACTGTAGTCATTGAAGAATTCAGTTATTTTTCACTATCATTGCTTTTGTTCTTATATTTCAAGCTAATTTTTATATACCCATCACAGCGATTATTGTCCTGAGCAACCTGTTTCTGACCATTCACTTGAAGAATGTATACATTAGAACCACTAATTTCTGATAAACATTTCTTTACCTTTTAAAATTAATAGTTCAATTTAGATAATGAAATTATTGATTGTTTTCTGTTCAATTGTTGTGGTAGGAAGGACTACAGAGTGTTACTACTACTGTAAGTCGCTTAGCTAGAGATAATTGAATGATGCCAATTTTTTTCTAATAACATTGAAGGTTGATATAAGAAATAGAATTAGTGACCTAACAACTTAACTACTTTATTCAGCTTCCGAAAACCCTCAAGCCGACCCTTACCTAGAAGACATGACCAAGGAAAGGTGTAGTAAAGGAAACATTTGTATGAGGTAAGCACCGACAAAAATTATAAGGTTTGTTCTGCTTATCTTAGTTAACGTGTACTTTGAAGATACCCTGGCTTCGGTAATAGGTTAATTTTTCCCTATTTTAGAACAACAGCCACTGAAGATACAACATTCAATGGACTGACTTACCAACAGGGAACTCACTGGGGTTGCGGAATTGATTTTGACGAGAGAAAGTGTACTGTGAGTTTAGTTTTGAACCTGATTGTCTTAATGAAACAGTTTTATTTGCTTATTTAAAGTAGATATGTTTCCAATATATTCACTTTTGTTCCACACTAACAAGCGCTTTGCTAATTTCCGAGCACAATAGCCATTCCCTAAAATACTTATGTATTGCACAATCAATCTTTGAATTTAAAAAACTACACGAAACTACAGCTTTTCTATTACATTTGCCTTTAGACCGGTAATGGTGATTGCTTGGATTTATCAATAAATGGTGTTAGGTTAGAAGAATGTTGCTGCAAAGGCAATCTGTGCATGGCCCCACAGAGCAGACCACCAACCCAACCGTATGTGCCAAGAACAGATCCCCCACAAAGACTCACTCAACCTCCCCAGGAACTAACAGTTTCTACTGAAAAACCCAATTCTGTTCCTCCAAGACATACTCTATTCCCGAATCACCCCAGTATGCCCGTTGCTTCACAAGAACCGGGAAAACCAACCGTTGCACCAAAAAGAGGAAAGAGTTCAAGCGCTATTGGCATATTCTTCAGTCTTACGTTTGCTTTTATTTTATATGTTGTAGTTTAGTCGTTGTGTTAAGTGGAAAGTTGTTATATTGCTGTTAATTTATGTTTTGAACAAATAGAATGAACAACAACATTTATACTATTAAATGCTATTCACTTATGACTACTTTAAGAATTCAAAACGATTAAATATTTGTTTGTTACGGCTTTTCGCTTGAAAGTACATTCATTTTTGTATGCTCATTGTTTGTGTAAAGATGTAGCTCGTACAGATGTCTAATGCTAGAACATGGAGGATCTTTATCATTCACCTTGATGTCATTCTGATAACAAATAAAACAATAAGTGTTTTTTGGAGAATATATGAAAACTTCTTCCGATATTTGAAACCTTGGAAATTGATTATAAATCGTGCAGACTGGACAACCTGGAAGTTGTTTACTATTTGAAAGAATTGAAAAGTTTGAAGAATTGCAAACGTTACATTTCCGACGGTACTGACTCTTTGATTGTGACAATATATATCAAATTTAAAAATTTCGATAAACTAGAATAGCTAAGAATAATTCTGTTTTTGTAATTGCGTTAACAAGCTAACACTAAGCGTAAAATATGTTCTTAAGGTGTTTCCTTCTCGTGCCCCTCGGGCCATCCCGGGCCGGCCCGAGGGTTAACGCAGCTCTTTTCTTTAGTAAAAATGTTCTTGTTTACAAGGTTATAAGAAAGTACCAGATATTCGTAAAAAAATCTTTCAAAAACCACTTTGACAATTGTTGATTCATATTTGAAATGTTGTTTCACTTTTCAAATGCGCTCTAAGTTATATTTGAGCCTCCAATGCAAGATTCCAAAGTTTTGGCGCCAAGAAGAACGCTAGCGTATCGTAATCATTTAAATATTGTTCAAGTTAACTTCATTCTTCCATTTCAGTTATCGGTGTTTGTTTGTTTCTCTATCTCGTCGTTGTTGATCTAAAACTTTTTATTTGTTTATTACTAATGTTACTTTTAATATTACTACATTTTTTGTTACCGCTGCTCTTATTAGCCCTCACGTTTAGAACTTATTTATTTTGTTTATTCATTTTAGATACGATGGCGACTTATTCGAATGAGATCTCAAATCCTAATAGTTTCATGGAAAAGTAAGTGTTTATTATAAAAAGTACCCATTAATAAAGAAATCTCTCTTTTTATTTTTTGTTGAACTTCAAGAATATTAAACACTGACAATGAGATATTCAACATGAGCTAAAATATCGAAATTTATAGAATTATTCAATTTAAGGAAAATAATCATATGTTGTATATATTTGACAGCAGCGTTATTTTTTCAGAATGAATATTATTGATTTCTGTGATCCCAAGACGAGTCACGATCGGGTTCTGGTGGTTGGAGAAAAAAAGTTCTATGTTCAGTCTGTGGTAAGTGCTTGAATAAAATTAGTTGTACTGATTTAATTTTTCTATCTGAAATACTTCATGTAACGATTTGCTTTTGTTTTATAAATTTAACAATTAGGATAAAATGTTATTTAATTTGTTTGTTGGTGAAACAGTGTAGCTATTGAGAGTATTGTACAGCAGGGCTTAGAATTTGACTGGACGGGGGCTGACTTTTTGGGAAACGGGGCCGGGTAAGGGCCGAAAATATGAGAAACGGGCCTGTCCGTTTCTCAAATACAAAAAAATTCAAAAAGCCGTCTAGCGGAGGGAAAATTCTTATGAAGAAATCGACTGATTTAGGTTACTCTTTATTGGTTGTGCCGAGAAATAGCACTGAGAACTAACTTTTCTGAAAATATCAGCTAAAAAGTCTGAAATAGACTAGGGCCGACATTTTGGGAAATCAGGGCGGCCGAAAATTTGAGAAACGGCCCGGCCCGGCCGGCCTATCCCCATCCCTGTTGTACAGTTTGCCCCCACCTAGTCCCATCCACTTACGAGACCTAAACAATTCGTATGTTTTACGTTATTGAAAGCAATTATATTTAGATTTTGTCGATGAGTTCTGACTATTTTCGAACTCTATTCAATTCTGCCTTTGCTGAAGCCAAACAACAAGAGATTGTTTTGAAAGAAGTAGAACCTCGTTGTTTTGAGTACTTTCTTAAGATTATCTATCCTGAGCATCTCAGAGGAAAACGTAAGTAGCCAAATGTAAAGTCAAATGAACATTATTTGTGACTTGACTGCTGAATATACTCAAACCAACAATATTTACCATGCCGATTCAGATTCTCTGGAATAAACCTAACTGATTGGCTACGAATATTTTAAGCTGATTAACTAAGTGACTATTCTCTCGAATAAAATGGTGACTGCGTATATTTATGTAGATGACTATTTTCGGTGATTCATAATAGTGTACTACAAAAACACTGCTTATTGGATTAGATTAGCCGAGCTGCTGCTTTGTTTTAGTAAAAATAAGTTAACACTAAAGGCCTCTTTTTCAAATAAATGAAACATCAATGTTCCATTCCTACCGAACTTCATTGGTTAAACAACAGATTCTATATCTTTCAGTTGACCTTCAAGATGCTGGAATGGATAAATCGGTTCTACTCAGTCTCATGTCTGCTTCCTTTCTCTTCTTATGTCCCGTTGTATTCAAAGAAGCTAAGAAGTGTATCATTGATGAACTAGCTCTAAATGGACCTAAGTCATTTGACTTGGTCAAGTTGATTAACCTTATGCTGCTTCATGATATAAACGAGTTTAAGGTATATTGGTTAGGTTAAGGTACACTAAATATTTCCATGTATTAATATAGAATAACTGTAGGTTAACTAAAATCGAATAAACATTTGAATAGTCAGATTCAAGAGTAAAAATGAACGGTTTAAAAAATCTCGTTGGGAATATCTTTGAGATCTTTCGAAAAATGAAAATGTACGCAACATTATTACTCTTGAGCAGACGATGGATCAGTTCAACTCATAACTATATGTGCAAGATATTTTAATTAACATAACATATATATATTTTCAATTTTAGGAACACATTGTCAAGGCACTCAAGGATCATGCGTTTGCGGCAGAGAAAAGAATTGAAATCAAGAATGCTCCCGAAGATGTCAAAGACTTTGTATTGGACGCATATATGGAAAGCAGGCCCGAGTAAGTTGGCTTTGAACTTAAAAAGACAGAAAAAAAACATATTTTTAAAAACAAATACAATGGTTCGTAACTCTGTATTTCAGACCTATCGCAAAGTTAAACTACTATGTGCCTGCTCATTTGCGGAATCGCGGGTATTAAATCAATCCTTTGTTGAACATTTCATTTGTCGTTACATGAATGAAATAAACCTTGTTGTTATAATTTTTATTTTTTATCCTTAAAAATTACAATGCTAGTTTAGAAAATACAATAATAAGAAGATTTAAATCAGTCAGGAAACTTATTGTTAGCCCATTAGGACATCAAGTTTTTACATTTTTTTCAGTCTAGAAGTTTACAGTTGAAACTTTGTTTCGTACTTATAGAAAGTTCACTACCAGAAAATTTAAATGTTTTATCTGACTAATCTTGTTAATGTTACTCTACAGATTGCTGCAGTTAAGAACTATGGGTGCATTTTTGGGTTCAAAATATATTTCAGGTTTGGATTGAAAATTAAACTAATGTTTCCAAACTACAGATACAATAGGGTAGAAGATTATGAAAGCTTTTTGGACAAATATTGAGTTTTATTTTGAAATAATAGCAATAATTTTAAAAAAGCCTGCGATTTCAGATTGCAGATCAATGATTTCAACGATACAAAAACTTTTTATCCTAGTAGGGCATCAGAAGTTCTACCCTTCTGTCTGGGGTGACTTTTTTGTATTTTAGAAATGCTCTCATCAATTTTGCAATTTAGAAGTTAGTCAGGCACTAGTTTGTCTACAATATCCACGAGTTTAATTGACCAAAGTTCAACCATAGCGACAGTGGCGACTTAGTATCGGCGACGATACCTCCGGTACGCAGCTAGGTGTGCTGAGAGCGCCGGTACACGTTAAATCTCTGCTGAGATTTTCAAATTGTAGCGGTATAATTATCCAGTTCAAAACTTTTATAAAGGGTAATCCGCAAACTTTCAAGTATCTTTTCGCAAATAATCAATCGCTTGACCATCATGGTCGGAATTAAAGAAAAAATCTACTTCAAACTACAATTGACAATGTGTGGCGCACCAGAATCCTTCACTTTTCCACACAAATTATTTTCCATTAGTTGGATCCGCTGTATGTTCCAAATAAGTATTTACAGCGGTCATTCTGCAATTATTAGAAATGATTTGCTTTCGGGAAGTGTGCAAACGCGTGTAGGTGTATGCAGCAGGTAAATCTTTAATCACGCCAAGGGAAAGTTCAGTAAAGCCTCCATGAGGATTGCACACTACATTTTAACAGAGAAAATGATATCGAATAATAGTCGCTAATTTATTAAGCGACCCAGTAGCTCTCGATGCGACCAGAGAAAAAATCGCTGTCAATAAAAACA
>JAQGAV010004470.1:0-10257 GCA_034691345.1 Phasmarhabditis papillosa | reverse complement strand
TGCAACAGGTTCTAAGAAAGGGAATTTTGTTCTTATTCCCAAAATTGATAATTATTATGACAAAGTAAGTAAATTCCCCTTTATAGGATTAGAAACACAATTATAGGGGATACCGTTTCGCATGCGCCGTCGCCAATTTCCAATCCGGCTTAGCTTTTGCATGACAATAAATAAAGCCCAAGGGCAAACATTTCAAAAGTGAGACTTCTATGTTTTTGCACCTTACTTCAGAATTACAGAGTTGGGGTATTTTTAAAAGATGAAATTTTCGCTCACGGTCAACTATATGTCGTCCTTACCCGAGTTCGTTCACCGGAAGGAATTAAGATTCAAACGTACCAAGGAAAGAAAACTATGAGAAACGTTGTTTATAAAAATGTTTTTTAGATTTCTGTAGATAATTTATGAGGTGTTTTGTTTTCTATTTTTACTTTTAATAAAGAAATTTCTGTAAAATGAGTGTTCCCACTTTGATCAAGGGCGTTCAAAATAACAATGTTTTCTTAGGGTAAATTAGGGAGTAATTGCAAGTTTGCGAAACAGTTCCATACTAGGGGTCCGGGGGCGAAGCCCCCGGCCAGTTCGAAGCGGCGCGAAGCGCCGCTGAGAACTGGTGCAGACTATATCGTCGTTTGGAGAAAGTAAGGCAAGATCAGCAAATTATTTTTCTTTTATGAAAAATATATTTTATTGAAAATATTAACTGTGAACAATCGGTCAACATACTACCGAATACTTTTTGATTCATATTTACATCATTTTAAAACATTTCCTTTCTCACAGAGGAAATGTTTTAAACTTTTGCAAATATTTGTGTTAGTGTTACTCTCTAATTATTATGAGAAAACGCAAGTGATAAAATAGATTGATTAGATGAGATCCTAACTAAGAGGCGTTTAGTTATAATCCTGCAAATGGTAGCTTGAGACCATTGTCCTTTCGAACAACAAGTCTAAGAACCAATTATTTAAGCCATCTGTTCCTCTCGTACTGAGATGGATTACTATCGCAACAAATAGTCTATAGTAGAGTAAAACTAACCTGTCTCACGACAGTGTAAACCCAGCTCACGTTCCCTATTATTCTTTATAGTGGTGGAAACAGTACAAAAGTATTCTGATCTACTGACACAGCTGGGCTCAGAGCTGGTTATCAGGCCCGCCCGGCATGACCTCCAAAATTTCGGGCCGGGTCGGATAAGTAGCTCTGGATGGGTTGTTGGGAGTTCTCTTTTTGCTACCACTGATAGTGTCGCGGTAACAAACATTAGAGGAAAGTTTCTTTGCTTCCTCAAAAACCAATTCAATTTCAAACTTCCAGCAAAATTCGAGGATGCTAACAATAGGCTCTGGAGGATATTTTCTTACCAGGGAACATACACTATTTAGACTCTAAAAGGTATAGCCGGTGGAATGGGCAAGTTACAGTACCTTGAGGAAAAAATAGAAATGAAAATTATAGATAAAAATGAACGTGATTTTAATTAAACGGCACCAAACCACTGAATTTGCACAAAAGTTTGTTTATAGTATACGCCGGTACTGCCTAGGATACTGGGATGCAGAGTTGGTTACCGGCCCGCACTGAAATTTTGAAACCCAGGCAGGGCCGGCCTGACAAGCAACTCTGCTGGGATCGAAGCAGGGCAAAACCGAATGTTTCAATCATCCTTATTAAATTTATTGTGTTTGGGAAATTAATGTAGAATCTGCAAACATAAAGTTACTACTAAGCTAAGTCGAATTCAAAAGTAATAGACCCGTGCTATTAAACAGAAGTGTTCCAATATTCTGTCTTAGTAAGGCAGAGCGAAATCAAGTTTGCAATCTGCTGATACCGCGCGCGTAACATTCCAGAAGGCGCAGTGTGGAAAACAACGAAATACGCAGCATACACGGCGTTATTACTGTTGAATATCTGACTATAACAAACTTACAAATACGCCATGGCTCATGGCTGAACCATCTCATTTTCAATAATCATTGTTTGAATTTTATGCAAATGCACGGCGCGCAAGGTTCGCATAGCCAATTTTAAAATAACGAGTAGAACGAACTTGGCTTCTGTGAATAACATAAAAATTATAAATAAAAACATACCTGAATACGAGAATTTCCTGTGTTTATTGTTCATTTTGGGATGTTATGGATTAGAAATGTTGTATCTTCTCGACTGAGAAAGAAGAGATTCATGCATAGTTAAGTGAGAAGGAATAGCACACTATACAATGAATTTATTAGTAGGGGGGTCGTTTATTATATATTCACAATAAAAAGGCATGCACTGTAGATGATTATAACCATTTATCAAACGTTTACTTCTTGAACCGGCCGAGGCCTTTCCGTCGGCGGCTTATTATGTATTATTGCCCGGCCGGCCCGGGGCCGAGAATTTGAGCACAGGGCCGATTTTTATGAAAAAAAAATCAACTGATTTAGGTGAATAGTCTGATAAATAGTTTCAAATAACAGAATCAGGTAAATATTATTGCACTCTTTATGGTTAATGCCGAAAAATATACCTGAAAACTAACTTTTCTGAACAATATCCCTTAAAAACTGTGAAATAGATTAGGGCGGGCCCGGCCGTCATTTTCCAGCTCTGGCTCAACTTATGCTCTATGCTCTATGTGCCTGTACAGGCTTTGTATAGTCTGATTCAAGATGAATAATTGAGTGTTACTTGTGTATTTTAAGGCGTATATGTATGTATTTCGAGAACTTACAGAACCATTTTCTGCGAGATTCTTTTTTAACACTCCATTATTACTATAGGATCTTACTGTGTATATTCACAATAAAAAGATAACTACTGTAGATGATTATAACCATCTAACAACCGCTTCTTTTTGGGCCAGCCGAGGCCTTTCCTTCGGTGACTGGGCCTTTTCGATGCTCTAGCTTATCAGGCGAAGCTTCCAACCACTGGGCCACCACGCCACATTTTCTTCTTCAACATTTGTAAAAAATATGCAATTTTGCATGAAATTACGACGACGAAACGGCCCCTTTTCTCTTGAAAAAGGACAAAAGACTAACTCTGGTACAACTGAAAAGTAAAAGTTTCAAATTGGCATTAGATTCCGCCTTTGCCGACTTGAACCAATCATACGCCGTTATCATTTCCCGAACAATAAAATCATAATCAGTAAAATTCAATTTCACCAAACAGTTGGTACTATGAACTAGCATTCTTAACATACTTCTATTGATTATGATTTTATCTTTAAGCCTGTCACTAGGCTGCTGGCTTCCCTTGGCTGACCGGAGCTTTTCACTTTTACTGATGCCGGCCTAGGCCAGTTTGCCAATCCTCCTCCAAATTATTTATCACATGATTTCCGCCATGATCATATTTAAAGGAGCCATTCATACCGTAATCTTCTGAGCATAGACGGCTCATTTCTAATATCCAAACCACAGCCTCAGATCCTCACGGATTCGGAGACCGCTGCTCTTACGACTAATCTGAAGCACCCACACATTAGTAGATTTCTTCGAGGTCATTTTAGTTAAACCGTTACTGTGAACGGAGCGATTTAGGAAGATCGACACTGTATGCGGTGACTGCATCCGATTGCATCATATCGGGAACTATAAATAGGTGCTGTACAATTATGTGAATAAGTTACATTCCTGGTGCTCACGGCTCGCCAACGGCCGTCAAAGAACTGTGCCCCATTTTTAAAACTTAAAGGTAATTTTTCTCTGAAACAACTGAACCAATGTTTCCCCAAAAACTTATTTCTCTAGATGAGACTGCGGTCTATGGAATGGTACCCAAATAAAAATAAGTTGAATATCATAAATTCAGAAATCGTGGATCAAGTGTTCGTACTCCGATTTTGCTCCGCATCGTTGCATTGTGGCGCCACGAGACGTGTGTAGTGGTTAAATAACTGTTTAAAATCATTTTGTAAGATAAGCAAAGCTTTCCCATCTCTTAAACATTTTCCCATTATTTATCAAGTGGTTACATTGGATCGTGTAAAGAGTGTTATCTTAGTTGAAGTCGCAAGTTAATAAAAATTATACATTTTATGATTTATGTGACGAAAAGTAAACGTTTCACAAATCTTTGAATGCAGCATATTAATAGAATAGTTAGTGTGTTCGCACCTCTTTGCGCTCTTTTCCATATAATTCAGTTCATCACATGTTAAGGATTGTAAACGAAATATTGCTATAGTTAATCAGTTGATAATTTGGTAACAATAACCATTTATCAAACGTTTATTTCTGAGACAGAGCGAGGCCTTTCCTTCGGCTGCGGGGCCCTTTGAGAAGTTTCGATAAGACAACTACGGCTGCTATCGGAAGGTAAAGTTTGTTTATTTGTTTTACGGAACACGAGATCACAGATGTTTGGAGAGAAGAAGTGAGGCGAAGAGACCATAGGGAGCCAGGTGGCCAATCAGAACAAATTTGCACGAATTCTTTCTTCGGGGGGAATCGAACCATCGACCTCTAGCTTGTGAGGCGAAGCTTCTAACCAATGAGCCACCACGCACCATTTCCTTCTTCAAAATTTGCTAAATATGCAATTTTGCATGAAATTACGACGACGACACGGCCTCTATTCTCTCAAAAAATGAAAAAAAGACTAACTCTGGTACAACTGAAAAGTAAAAGTTTCACGTTGGCATTAGATTCCGCCTTTGGGTACTTGAACCAATCACTCATCTTTACGAAACATGTTGTTATAATGAATTTACATTCTTAAAATACTTCTATTGATTATGATTTTGCTGATCTTATGAGGCGAAGCTTGTAACCACTGGGCCACCACGCCCCACTTTCTTCTTCAAAATTTGCTAAATATGCAATTTTGCATGAAATTACGAATTTTGCCCCTAGATATAGATTTAGACTATTTACTTAAAGACGATACGAAGAATACGAGTGATCATGAAGACAGTCGAAAGATAGATAATGAGAGCTGGCTGAGCAAATCCGCGGTCGGCGGAGAATGAGTCATCAATAATATTACTAATTGGGTTGAAAAGTGCTAACGAATGGTTTTAGATGACACATTGAGGCCAGCAAAAGAAGTTATTAATAGTATTTTCGAATGGTATGAAAGTTGAAATACGAATGTTGGGGATGGCGAAAAGGGATAATACACGTTAATCAGTAGATTTAAGAGAGACAATTAACAAATATAATATCTCCTCGGAATGTCTTCTGAATTGCATTGCTAACGAGCATAGCTGAGTCTAGAAAGAAGTTCCGTTGGAAAAAGGAGCGAGGTAACATACGTGGTAATGGTCAGCAGGGCGGCGGCCCAAATAAAGCTTAAAAAAGAGTTTTTTCGAAAGAGCCAAAGTACCTCCAGAAGAACCCCGGAGAACTGTGGTAGACGGAATAAAGGCTTCTTCTTGTAACGTTTGGTGAAAGAATACATAAGACTATAAATGTGCCTGGAGGTTCATCGACGTCAGGAGCCATAGCTGCGAAGGCAGACCAGAAGCTTCCAAACCATCTCGTGTTTCCAGTGAAAACAGCAAGAATAGGTTGTATTCTCGAAGATCTTGTCCCACGTTCAGTCACCGGGCGTGCTGTATGGGGTGTACATAAGATGTGAGTGGAAAACAGTGTTCCAAAGCCTTGTAATGTTTCAATGTGTTGTCGTTGGACGGATGTCAATGAACAAAGTGAATACCAGGGGTGGGCCGGGCCGACAGCCGGGACGGCTCGGGTAGGCCCCCACTTTTGCCAGCCCTGGTGAATACCACTAGAATTGAATTCAGGAACGAGTGTGTAAACTAGTAAATATGTAGTAGCAAGAATAGAGAGAAATAGAACGCTCTAGAATAGCCACGCGGGTCTGAAAGTGATTGGGACAGGTTAGAACGGGCTCGATGCACCAATTCTACCCCTAGTTCCCGAATAGATATAGATTTAGAATATTTACTTGAATGTTAGGAAGAACACGAGCGATCATGAAGACAGTCGACAAGGGATAATGAGAGTTGGCTAACTCTAAGCAAATCCGTCATCAATAGCGACGACACGGTCTCTTTTCTCTCGAAAAAAGAAAAAAAGACTAACTCTGGTACAACTCAAAAGTAAAAGTTTCAAATTGGCGTTAGATTCGGCCTTCGGAGACTTGAACCAATGATTTATCCCTTGCATTTTCCGTCACCAATTTTTTTTAAAACTGTAGTCATATATAACTTCATATGTAACTTACTAATATCTTAAAATTTGCTGTCATGTTAATTTAGTTTTTCTGGTTCTACTAGTAGATTTAAATCTAGCAGACAGTCAGTGGTCGTTTCATCCTTAGCAAATGTTTCACATTTTCATTTTCGGAGTCCGGGTATCTGGCATAGCTGCGCATTTTAAAGGCCGTACAGGGCCGAGATTTTGAAGGGGCCGGGCCGGCCCCTGCGCACCATTGGACAGCACCCAGGGAGTGGAAGCGGCAAATCAGAACAAATTTGCACGAATTCTTTCTTCGGGGCGGATTCGAACCATCGACCTCTAACTTACGAGGCGAAGCTTTTAACCACTGGGCCACCACGCCACACTTTCTTCTTGAAAATTAGCTAAATATGCAATTTTGGATGAAATTACGATGACGACATGGCCTCTTTTCTCATGAAACTAGAAAAAAGACTAACTCTGGTACAATTGAAAAGTAAAAGTTTCAAATTAGCATTAAATTCCGCCTTGACGGCTTGCACCAATCTAGCAGTTCTTTACGAAATTCAAATTTCATCCAAAATTGTTCTAATGAACTAGAATTCTTAAACTACTTGTATTGATTATGATTTTATTGCTCAGGGACTGCTCTGGGTCTTTCGCTAGGCCGCTGGCTTCGCGTTGCCTGACCTGAGATTTGATTTGCCCCACCTCTAACTCATGGACTGGTTGAAGTAACTCATGCCGGACCCGGCCAGTTTGGCAATCCGCCCCCATATTATTTATCACACGTTTGTGCACCCGAAGACTGAATGCTGAAAAGGAGCCGCCTATGCTCGAATGGAGGAAACCCCTGCCTCGAAAATAAACTACCGTTACTGTGTTTTTTAATAAAGTGTTTATTTTAAGGTATCACTCGTATCACAAAATAACTGTAGATTTCTTCGAGACAGGGCTTCGGCCAATCATTCCGTAATCTTCTGATCGGAGACGGCTCCTTTATAACATTCAGTTTTCGGGTGCACGAAACATGTGATGAATAAGCTACTGGTTTTCCAAGCCTTCTGCAGCTACGGGGAGTCGAACACACCGCCTCAGATCCTCACGGATTCGGAAACCGATGCTCTGACCACTAGGCTAAAGCAGGCGCACACTTGTAGAGTTCTTCGGGGTCATTTTAGTTAAACCGTTACTGTTAAGGGAATGATTTAGGAAGATTTAAGAGGAAGACGGTATGCGGTGATTGAATGAATAGAGTGATCAAAGTAGAGGATATATTATAGAATAGCTAAAACATTCAAGTTTTTGCGATACTAAGCAACATCTTGCAAGCTAAGAACTTTCGAAGGAAATCTTATAGTCGACGGATGAATCGTTTGCAGAGGTGTACTGTAGAATTTAGAAGGAGCGTAGAAATCGAAAGAAAATAATGTACAAGCAACCGATATAATTGTGCGCTCGCCTTATAATAAATAGATCTTTAAACTACATGAGATTTGTCCGTAGACTATAGCGGCCTTTTCTAGGCTATTGCACCATATATCGATTTATCGAACTATAAATATGTGCTGTACAATTATGTGAATAAGTAACATTACTGGTGCAGTGATTTCAGTTTAGGAAAGGTATATTCCCTCCTAATCCACCCTTTGGCCGTAGTATAGAAACGCCCGGATGGGTGCCAGGGCAGTTTTTAGCTCCCCCAGCAGTTGTGGATTGTTGACCGAGCAGGTTAAAATCTGCCCGGTATCCACCAGGCCGTTTCTATACTACGACCACTGGCTCCCTTCTCAAAAAGACCCAGTGGTACTGTGATCTCTTGTATTCTTTTTATTCATCTCTTAAACATAAGGGGCGGATTTTACTAATATATGAATCACTCCAATTCCTATTCCTATACTAAACTATACAACTGTTCCATTAACTATACAAAATCATGTTCTAACAGAGGTAAAACTTTCCCAACTCTAAACATTGTTCCCATTATTAATTTATCATCCATTGTTTACCTGGGATCATGTAAAGTTTGTCATTTTAGTTGAACTCGCAAGTTAATAATATGTTTTATAAAGTGAAAAGTAAACGTTTCACAAATTTTTGAATACGACATATTAAAAGAATAGTTAATGGTTCTATTTGGTTTCTCTCTATGGTATGTAATTGATTTCAAATCATTTTAAGATTTAAGCTAGACCTGGCCGGGCCGAGATTTTGAAGGGGCGGAGCTAGGCCTGGAATATAACAGGCCGGCCCAAGTTTTCAAAATGACCAGGCCGACCCGTGCGCAGACCTGTCTGCTACATCGTAAAGTTCGAATTCGTCTTTATCTGTTCCAAAAATACCATTTTTTGAGAAAGCAACCGGTTTGAAACATTCAACTTTATTAAAACAGATATCACAATGAAATATGACAATCATAACCCGACGAAGAAAACCCATTGCTAATTTGAAACATTTGAATTTCATGAAATAACAGCGACTTGAGCTGGTTTACCCCAGAATTTCTTCATAGTTCGACTGAATAGCGGCATAGATGGTTTCGGAGAACAAGCTATAGTTTGATCCCGAAATGAAGGTAAGAGAAGGATTACTTTACGACGAATTGTCTTGTTTACAAGAATATAGACCATAGCGGCACAACCTGTAGGGAAAGGATTAGTTGAATATTAGTCAATTTGTGTTTAATAAATTTGTCTGGCATTCGACTCGCAATAGTAGCATAGTATAGTCAGCGTCGAGAGTAACCGAGAGTAATAATGGAGTATCACTTGCGTATTTATAGGATTTTCAACACCGCACCTGCAGACAAATAGCACGTGCGTACTTGCAAAGTACAGTATTGATAGGCGAGTAGCCGCTAGATACTTGCGCGGTGCTCGCAAAAGGGGCTCAGACGAGCGTTGAGTTCTTTACAAATCCATCATTACTCTTGGCGTTGACTATAATTTGTTTTTAACGAATTTGAAATGCCCTAGTTTAGTAAATTGTATTTAGTGATTTTTAGTCAAAACTTCTTTTGACAAGAGTACGATCTATTTTGGTTTATTAGTGGTTTCTTCGGTTTTGTTCATGCTACCGTTATCGGTTGTCGCTTGTCGCCAAACTAAATGTTGCAGAGTTTATCAAGATTTTAGATTGCTAATAGAGATTAGTTTCAGTATACTTTTAACTTCTGAATGATTAGTATAGCTTTATTTTACTGAAAAATATTAGAAATTTAAATTCATAGTGTTATTCAAGAGAAAAGATGCCGTGCCGTCTGCGTATTATATATTTATAAAACGGCGTATCTACTTTTACATTCGTCTGTAGAATACATTTGGGCTGCTTTAGCCTAGTGGTTAGAGCAGCGGTCTCTGAATCCGTGAGTATATGAGGATATGGGTTCGACTCCCCATAGCAGCAGAAGGCTTGGGAAGTCAGCAGCTTATTTATCCCATGTTTCGTCTGGTATACCGTACCGTACCGTTTGCCCACCCTAGTTGTAACCAAAATCAGGTAAATTTTGGTTCAATTGAAAGAGCGTTTAACCCCTATAATAACTAGCGATTGTTTATCTCTCCGAATTAGTTTAACATTTATTATTATTGTAAAATGATTGAGGTCTTCATATGGTTAGCCACACTGTTCCAGAATGTGACCGACAAACTAAATGTTGTAATGTTGCATGAATTGTAAATCTTACAAGTAGTTTTAGTTACTCTTGGAAAATTTACTGTTCGTTTAATTGAATTCATTTTGTACTGACTAGGCCGTCACAATTACTAATCTAAGTGCGGAGCAACAGTCGATGGGATGCCTGGCCAGTTTAGAGGCGAAAGGTTTCTAGCCGGCCCGGCCCGGTCAAATTATACGTAGGCTGATTTGGTTAGAAGATCGTGCGCCTAGTACGAAAGGTAGCAGTAAAATATGAGTAATATATATATCTGATCAATCGAGAGTTATGTAATGAGGTTGTTTAGTTACACTGAAACCGAAGAGTTCCACCAAAAAGTTTAGTTTATGCCATTACATTTCATAACATAGCTTTAGTATAGAAATTTAAATTCATAGTGTTATTCAAGAGAAAAGATGCCGTGCCGTCTGCGTATTATATATTTATAAAACGGCG
>JAQGAV010004469.1:0-10258 GCA_034691345.1 Phasmarhabditis papillosa | reverse complement strand
CTCTTTGACCTATGGCGCTACCTACGACCATAACATGGCGCATAGCGTGGTCAAAACCGGGCGTTTAGTGTTCCTAGATGTTAGCCTTGCAATTATTTTCTAGTTACTCAAGTACCCCCATATTGTATGTAGTCTAGTATCTCTGTTTTGATTTTTGGTTCTTTCGGTCGGTAATCTTTAAGCTTTTTGCTTTTCTGAAAAGTCGCAACTAGGTTGTTGATTGTAAACAGTAGGATATTAATTGTATATGCAGCAGCAGAGGTACAAAAATTGTTTTCTTCTGAAAACATGTTGGATAGTAGTTGGTGGCTGCGAATCTTTCTTCGTTTTTCGTTTTTCGACGTTGTTAGAGTGAGAGACTAACGGACCGCCTGTCAGAGACACAGGGTAGGGTGGCGTTTTTGCATTCTCTCTTCACCAGTACCAACATCGCTTCCCTCCAATAATAAATATATTCTTCGCCTTTTTAGAGTTTATTTAATTTTAATACCATCCAAATATAGTGAAGAATGTTCTTAAGCTGTTTGTGCAGGCGGGGGATGTTTCGGTTTTCTTAAAAGTTTCGAAGTAGCAGAGTTTCGTGAGAGTGAAAGAAGCTCTCAGCACCCTAGTTCCCCCGGATGATCTAACCGATCCCAGTCTGAAGCAGAGCTTCTCTTCTTTTTTCAACTTGGGGAAGAGTATGTAGGTGGTCTATTTTACTTTTGTGTTTACAAACACAGGAGTTGGTGACTAAGCTAGCTTTTTTTCATTTGGTTAGTTTTCTTTCTGTCGAGTTCTAATTTTGTTTAAAGTTATTTTATATGTGTTGTGTTCTTCCTTTTCGATTCATCCTATCTAAAAAAAGTAGTATTTGGCTTTCCAATGTCCCATGATGTGAACGTGATTTCTCGGTAATTTTGGGAGTATAATTACGAAATAGTAGCTAGAGATTATGCAATTCCGACTGGTAGACACACACAAACATTGATGTCCTCTGCTGGCCAATTATGCTATTAGCAAGAGCAACCTGATAGGTTTGCTGCTGCAATGTATTCAATAAAGTATTGATTGCCTAAATTGCCTCTATCGGTCGGGCCAGCTTCATATGAATCAAATAAAACACCGACGACTTGTTATCGATTGTCAGTTGGTGTTATCATTCATGATATTCGGCTAAATCTTTAATAGTTTGGATAGTCGTTGAAGGTATAGTCAAAACCTGTATTTCTAGCTGCGGTGTTGTGAGAACTTGAACTGTTTATTTGAAGTTGTGAAGAAGAAAGGGTTTTTCTCTTTCGATCAATTTGTTAAAGGTAACAGTAGGTGCTGGTGGTGTTGTGCTTAGTTAGTTAGTTAGTTTTCATTTGATTCTTTTTGTTGTGATCGCATACAATACATGAAATCTATAAAAGCGTATCGAGCGCCACAGTCAACTCACACGGGCACTAGGGATCTCGTTTCAGTGGAAATGCAGGATGTCTTAGATGAATGATTGATTGCATTGAACGACTTTATCCTATACAGATCACTAATCCTAACTTGTGCTTTTCATAATCATTAAGCGTAGTCAGTTTCAAAGGCAATACCTATGGTGGGGTATAAAAATAATCGAGCTCCTAGAAAACAGAAATGGCAAAAACATTTTCAACAGGGAATATGTTGCAATCGCTCTTAAATTGGTTTCGTTTTGACGGTTCGGTATTCTGGGAGTTTCAAGTAATCATCCGAGTATATGTAACGCTGTACTAATAGTACACCGCGCGACTTCATGTTAGGTCATTAAACGGGACTACCAGACATCAGAACTATTTGAACTGAGAATGTTTGCCATCGCCTTCGAAATAGTTCTGTTTAGGCAGTTCTGATTTCTGGTACTCCCTTTAAAACTGGCATTGTTCAGAATGGTTAAGAATACACCAGTAGAAAAGGTTTACGGGGTCTATTATTGGCAATCAATGACTGCTCAGCTTATTTGCTGTCAATTCTTAGCCAGCTATCACATTTAGTTTTTCTGTCCACTATCACATTTGCTGTTGTCAGAATGGTTAACTGGAACATTTAGCTTAAAAAATCGTTATTGATGACCCTGAGTAACTCGGGTAGTATTTTACAGCCCTGTTTGCCCGGCCGGCCATGGTTAATGTAAAGAATGCGGTTTTGACTTGCGTTGCGCGCCCCCTCTGCGCAAATACGCCATTGATTGATTCTTTTTGCCGAACGGGTTGTTCGAGTCATGACGGTGGTGCTGCCTATACACATGACAGTGTCGCCCAACTTCCAATTACAATATGTCATCCATTTATAGATCATGGTTAAGTTCACCAAACTTGCCAAAATTATATTATTATTGTGTCTAACTTTTCAAATTACTGGCAAAGTAGAACTGCAAGCTAGCTAGTAACTGTAACTGTTTCTTCCACTATTCTAACCGTAGCCGTAAATGTTAATAAGTGTGTTTAGTTCTTACTTATTTCGTTATTTTTCACTCCGGTGATGTCTCTCTGGAAACACATGTTGGTGAATTGTTATCAACACAGGGCATGTGACTCTAACATTTTTCATCATTTAGTTTTACTCTTTTCTCTTTCTTGATAATGATTTTGTTTGGTTTACAATGTAATATGCGTTTCATCCCCATTTCATCGGTTAAATCCCTGGGAATACAGCTAAGCAACCCTGGTTTCTGGGAAACTGTTTCAGAATAAACCCAAGTACATTTTATTCATTAGCTCTTTTCTCTATGTGCCTATAGTTTGTTATATTAGGCGGGTATGCGATATACAGACGGTTTCGGGCACATGTTTGAAACTGTCGTTTCCCGCACATTTGACCTTTTAGACAACGCCATTTATTCGTTGCGTATTTCAATAAATACATTTTTGTGTTCATTTTTTCTCTATGAAATTGACTCTTGAAATCTTGATATAAAAACTAACTACAATTATCCATTTGTCATACGAATCATTTCAGTTTACGGTGCAGTTACTAAAGAAGAGGTAACAAAGGCAGAAGGGGAAACTGCCTGCGAATCTCTTCGACTTCACCGAACTCTAGTTCACTTCTTCACTTTTTGATTAGTTGGGTCTTTTGTGCTGGTTAATTTGGCAGGAATAATGGCATCTCCTCTAATTGATACCACTATCGAGCCTCCATCATTTGATGTTCACAGGTACATAACATTTAATTCATTCGTTCGAAAGAAAATAATATTAGTGTAATTGGTTGATAAATGGTTCCTTTAGACTAGAATGTGGATCGGTCGCTTCAGAAGGTGTTGTTATGATGAAACTCACTGATGAATTTTCTAATGCCCTACTTCTTGCCCAAAAATCAAAAATTCGAGTCAAGGTTCAAGTAGATAATAAGGTTAGCTTCAGCCAATATCCGACTTCGAATGCGTATTTTCTTAGGGTGGTTTTGTTGATCTCGGGGATGCTGGAAAGTTTTATTTTAACAGTCAAAGTCTGTCTGGCGATCCTTCTGACTCTGTGGTACACGATCATAGGCGTAATTCCTATAAATCTGTCGGTGCCTTCAAAACGAAATATCAGGTAAGAAACATTATTGATTTATGCCAAAGCTCGCATATGTATCTATTATATAAAAAATGCGAACAGTGTTCATTGAAGTCGGTGGATGTCAAGTAGTGCCGCAGGACCGGTTGCATGCGAGTTTGCTAGGCGCGCAAACGGGATGACTTCCATGTCTCAAACATTATAGTGAATGCAAATCTTGCAATCATTTGACTACCATCAGCTGTTTTACAAGGGTGTGAAAAAAAATTGCCAAGCGCTTTTTGAGAAATATCAAAATGTTATTGAAATTACTTATAGGTTCAAGCTACTGACAGATCGTTTGCGGAAGCTAGGGAAAAGACGCAAAAATTGGTTGAGGAAGAAAAAAGCCGTGGAGTAAAAGAACTCAAGTACTGTTAAAAACACTTCTTCTTGATTTACACTGAACTTTTACAGATCTCGTAAGCCTGGAAGAGCCGCCACCGTTACATCTTCATTGTCTCGTCATTCCTCTCCACACACTAAGACGGATTCTAGAATTAGTCCAAATAAGGTACTTGCTTGCGGCCACATATTCTACAACTTATTTTATAGTTCGTCGATTCGGGTTCCTTGCCATCATCTAATAACGGTTTGTTCTTCGTGGTGGCGATACCAAGGCTAAATTTTAGGGTCTATTCGTCAGCCTCATCCTCTGGCTGCCGAACTTCGTAAAAAGAAATTACGTCAACGGGTTGTACAATTAATTGTTACGGGACGATATCATTCGGTTGACGAGGTATGTATTACTTTCTACTATTGAAATTACATATTTTCGCGACAGGTAGTTTCGGAACTAAGAAAAGATGGTTTACGGGAGGAAGATGATGATGAACGGAAAATTGAGGCCTGTGTTATGGATGTCTCTGAGAAATCAACCGACGGAAAATTTTCGTTAAAAACCTCGTTACATTCTGAGGTTTTGTCTAAATTTTTCACATTTATTTAATTCATATCTTAGGTTGACCCACGCTGGGCATGGTTTAACTCTGATGATAAGGCTGCTATTCGGCGGATACTGGCTGGGAACCAGCCTCATCTGAGCAGTAGTTCTTTCGCTCCCATGAGAAAATCGAAAATGGAGAGAATGCAGGCTCCATCAGGCCCTTCAAGTCAGACTGTTAGCCCAGATGGTGAGCTCATATTTTCCTATATAAGTTAACATATTGTGTTAAGCTATGCCTACACCTCCCAATTCTCGTCCCTCTTCTGGTGGTTCACATCCTATTATCAGCAAGAAGACCCCTTCACCTCCTTTGGCTCCACCTCCTACAAGAGTTAGTCCTGAAATGACGCCAAGGTAAATTATATATTTTCTCCGATCATTTCTTATAATTATTTTTAGTCACGAATCTGGTTTCGATGAAATTCCCATGGTGACAACTTCAAAGCGGAAAGCACATGTGCCTACATCGAGTCAACAACCACAACCCGAGAAAAGACCTCGTCAAGAAGTAGTAGTATCGCCGCCTGAAACAAACAATAACAGCTCTGCGCATGCTAATAGAGAGGTAAGAAATTCTTAAAGCTTGCAAATTTTACATTTTAATTTGTTCAGAAGCTTATGATGGCAAAACATGGTGGCAGCAATGCATCGTCACGGAATTCTTCTCCATGCAGTTTGTCATCTCCAACTGGACCTTCTATTGATTATGAGAAAAAATACCCTGAGGTTGTTCTGATTTTTAATCATGTTAATTATCCAATATCTTTAGATTAAGTCTACACAGGATGCTGAGAGCTACTTCAATATGTTCCATAGTGAATATCCCACATACATGAAACACTACAAGCGCCTCAACGAGGTTGCTAAAGAGTTTCGGGAATTCGAAGCTCAATTGAAGTCGCGGTCAAAGTCTGAGATTACAAAGGTAACTTTAAATTTTATGGTTTATTTTATTAAATGTGTTCGTTTTCAGATCGAGAGAAGAATTCAAGATCGATTTGCTCACTATGACAAGAACGAAGATTTCTTGAAGGTTGGTGACTCGTCTATCTCACCGCTGCCGCTCTAATATGTTAATTGAATTGCTCTCTTTTTCGCAACTTGAGCGAATTGAATACGGATTTTGTTTGCTTTTGATATTATCAGCTGGGTTTGCGCTCGCTCCTCGCTCGCTATTTTGCTTGCCTGTCTCCTTTCTCTCGTTTTTCGTCGACACAGCGGAACCGGGCTGAGCGCGAAGACCACCCCCACTACCAATGCAATTGCATCAAATTAACTTTTATCTTAGAAAAGAAGGGGCATATTAGAATGGAATAATTACTAAAAACACATAAACTATAAATTATTTATTTATATTTTAAGGTGCGGCAACAACATACAGAATTGCGTAGCAAGTTGGGAGTTTTGAAGCAGAGAATCAACCGTTGGGAAAGTCAACAAGGAATATCCTCTGCCTAAATCACAAATTCGCGTGAACTTGTGATATCCCGATGATGATGTCATTTCATTCCCCCAAGCCAATAAATCCAGCACCACCGCTTCTTCTTTTTAATCTTTCGTTTGTTCACTTTGCTGAATTAATTTCTCCATGCCTAGTCTTGTTATTAGTTTGTAACCTTATTCTCTTCTTGTTTTTTCCCTACCCTAACTGCCTGTTCCTTAGATTCGTATGCCTTGTTTTCATTTCTGGGTAAGCTGTGGACTTCACATACATCACTTGTTTGGAATTCCCCATTGTGTATGATTTCCATGGTTCAATTTTTTACGGACTCGTATTATTGTATACTGCGCTTTTTCTTTTTTTGCGCTCAATGCCAAGTCGCCACTATTTTTGCGAGTATCCTTTTACACTTAAGCTTGTTTGTATTGTTTTTTATATCCTCTTATTATTCTCGCTTGACATATTTTGGTTATTTTAATTCTTAAGAAAATTACAAAAACATAGTTAGTTTTACGGGTGCTCATGCTGTGTGTATTTATCTGTAAAAATCAAAAAAAACAATGGTAGTAGTTGTGTGTAGTAGTTCCTCGTTCGGTTTGCTTTTCTCTAGTTTTTTTTGTTCTCTTTTTTGATCGATTTAACTGCAATTCTGGGTATCCCTATGACATTTCACCCGTGTATTTGATAATGTGATATTATTTTCCTCCAAAAAGATTCGTATCCGTTCGTAGTCTTCATACATATAGTGTTTTGTTTACGCACACTTAACCTTGTTCGCACATACTGGTTGAAAATATGTTGTGGCCGTCGTTGTTTTTAGGGGCCTGAGTAGTAGATTTTGGTTGCAAATTTATATATTTTATACACATTCGTTTCTTTGCACACACCCACGGTTACTTAGTTAGTTGTTGGTCTTGATTCTCTTCTCAACTGACTGCTCTCTCTATCAGCTCAGTCTATCCATCCTTCCTCTGAACCCATTTCCATCCCGAGTGTGCCATGTAGAATTGATTCTATTTTGAGAATTTGAATTGCATTCCTTTCATCCTCTATTCAGTCATTCATTCATTTGTTCGTTCATTTGGGTTTTGTTCTTCACAAAAACAATACACCCACCACACATACATAGACAACCAACAATAAACGGTGAACACAATATCATATAACCACATAGGATTTTGAATCAATCGATTGCCACAACTATTTATGAAGGGTTAGTAGAACATTATCTGCTTTACAAGAGAAACTCCTTCTTGGGTAGGAAAATATGATTTATAGTTTGTGAAAACCTTTTCTACGACTGCAAAAGTTGTATCTACAGTTTTCCTAGGATTTATTATTACATAAATATGAATGAGGATTGCAAGATGTTAGAAAAACTGCAAGTTTTGCTGAAATTTGTGGAGTGGGTCTGGCGGTGGACTGTGATTGGCAGATTGTGTGCTATATTAACGAAGAACGAGAGAGACCGAGAGGCGACGATACGGGAAAAAGTCGCCAACGAGGGGCCGAAAATAAATTAGAAGGAAAGAATAACAAGAAAAGAGCGAACATTTGGGGATTGTTGTAAAAATAGAAAGGGATCTCTATTTATATAGGACTATTAGTAAATATAAACAGTGATGTGATGCCAGATTTAAGTTGTTGATACTCTGATTTGCATAGTCGCTTGCAAAACTGAGCTTTCCAGCGATGTGTTTCCTGAATACGGGGTAATGTAAAACGTTTAAGGGTAGTTGGGAATTATAGTGTTTTTCAAGATTAACAAGTATATAGCTTAAACTATTGCGCTATAGCATTGTTAAGAGTATAGAGACCGTATCTTGTGGATATTGTCATAAGAACGTTGTATATTTAGCAAATTTGAAAAGAAAAGTCTTAGGAAATTGGCCATTACGTTTTTTAACACAGCCTCTTTACGTTTGAATAGGACTATATATTACTGTTTTCTGAATGCTACAGCAGACTATATCTATAATCCAAGTAAGGAAATTTTTCGAAATGGTAGCAAAGTGTCAAACTATTCCATAGAACTGAACCTATTACTATTTAATTAGAACATTGGTTACCTAACACCACCTAAATATATCCATTCTCCCACAATGCGGTTTACGTTTCTTTGTTTAATTTTCATACCACGAAAACTGATATGTGAGATATAGGCCGTATAACTGAGAGAGTCCAGCTAGACCAGTGCAGGGCGCAATATGTTACACGAACAACGATCCAATAAATGAATGAATGAATGAATGTAATGATAGAAAATCAATCAACGCTGCAGGCCAACAAGAACTTCCTCGAGGAATCGGCCGGCTTGTTGAAATATTGCGGTAAAGTCCGGACAAGACCAGGACTCAACTCACTCGATTAATTGTACAAAATGAAGGTCTAAATTTAGGCGACGAGTTTGGAAAGCAGGATTGTGAATGAACTTCTGGTGGGATGGGAAAGGAAATTAGATTGATCGGTTTTGGCAAGGGGCTGGGAGTTTGATGGAACGTTTTATTACGTGTATTATTTGATCGTTTAGTGTTGTATTATAAAAAATACGATAGCTTGAGTTCCTGCACACGGATGATACTGATAAAACAGGCTGGCTCTTTCCTACCACTGTTATTGTTTGACTAATGTTTAATGTTTTTGAACCGTTGTGCTCTTTCTATTGTCTGAATCAAGAGCTAGGTCTCCAGAGCAGTATATTGGAGAGAAGCGGTATTATATTAAAATAAATGTACTCTAAAGAGAAGGTTACAAATCTTCATCTTTATATAACACCCCTAGTGAACTGCGCTGCAATCCTAGCTCTTGTGAGTGACTATAGAGTAGCATGTTTTACTGAGTTCCGGGTTTGCTTCGCCCTAAACTGAACCAGTTTATGTGGGAAGGTCATCCGCTATAAACTGCAAGAAGGATTTTGTTTCAAATCTAAATGTGATTATCCACATATCTGTTTTTCATGCCGCACCACATTTGGCGCACTTTACCCACTTCCTCATAAGCTACATTCCGACCTTTTAAATCGCATTCAATGATATTCATCGACGGTTTTCCACCCACCCGACCGCCGTGGTGAAACTGGTTTCCAGACTGCGCCGTGTTCTTTTTTATTCATTGCGTACTACTACGCAGTTGTTGCTGCTGTCGACAAAGTCTTTTTTTGCGCCGTCAGGATCCACGAATGTACATAGTTGCGGAGGGCGGCGTGGTGTGGAATTTATAGAAGTTCTGTTTTTAGAATGGGTCTCAATTGTTTAATTCTGTTTAATACTCACGAAGTTGCCAAGCGCTAGAGAATTGCGAATAGCGCGCGCTTAGTTGAGGGCGCAGAAAAGCTCTATAAACGGATATTTCCGGATTTTGCACACGAATTTCGTCATGCATAAACGTCACTTCGAACTCGAACGTTGTTGTCTGAGAAAATTCGTAAAACTGCGTGGTAAGGGAAGACAAGGGGGGAGTTTATTTAAAATATTTAAATATTAGACTTCCTTAGGGAGTTCCGAAGCCAAGATAGGTTGCGTGGGTTTAAAATAGTTGGGGTGTTACTAATCTTTGAAGGGCCAGAATGAAAATACTCAGAAGATTTGAGTTTAAATAAACGGCATTGGGGGCTACAAACGGGGGATTTGGGGTCCACGGATGAATCGTTTGCAGAGGTGTACTGCAGAATTTAGAAGGAGCGCAGAAATCGAAAGAAAATGTGGAAGCAACCGATATAATTGTGCGCTAGACTTATAAAAAATAGATCTTAAACTACATGAGATTTGTCCGTAGACTATATACAATTTCCGTATAAAGTTATGTACCTAGTCTGTTGCAAGATAAAGCCAGTAGTTTGCTTGTAGCACATACAAGGGTAACTTAGGAGTCTGACGCTCGAGACATTACCTAGACTGGATAAGGCGATTACCTTCCGGGAAGTTCTTGAAAGTTCAAGAACTTCTCTCTAATCACGGTACTATAGCTTTCAAACTCTCGTAAATTGGTCGACTAAACGGATTAAGAGATTTTCGTGGAATATTTAGGAATTTCTTGTACCTTCAAATATAATCTCCACCAACCGCTAGCCTGTCAGTGTCTTTAGGAGCAGTTGTATTTAATAATAAAGAATGAGAAATTGGCTAATTGGGTACTTTTTTCCTCAAAAGGAGATTTTAATATAACACCACTGCTTTTCAAGACATTGCGTTGAGAACCTGGCACTTGCACACGGCCAGGGCTCGACATGGGCCGGCCCAGAGATTTTGGAAAGTCGGCCCGGGCCGGCCCGTATTGTCCTCAATAAAAGTTATTTTGGCTAGTTTTGAAAGTTTAAAATAAAAACGAACAAAGTTG
>JAQGAV010004468.1:0-10259 GCA_034691345.1 Phasmarhabditis papillosa | reverse complement strand
TATATAATTAGAATCAGCAAAATTAGCTCTTTCATCTGAAATTAACATTAAAAACCCGTGTCTAGGTACCTTTAAGCATGATTAGGAAAACACTGCCAACAAACATTACTTGTGGACAAGAGTTTTTTGAGTGTACCGTGCATTTAAAACAATTATTATCACAAAACATTTCAAATGAATTTTTCCAAATTTTGGATGCCATTGGGATTTGCGATAACCGCGTAAGATTTACCTAAAGATATAAAAGAGTTTTTTGCTGACTATCCCCAGCTGTAATGTATCATTTTCAGTTGGCGCTTGGTGGTGTAAATACTATAAATATAAATATAAAATAGCTAGACTTACATACTCTTGTCCATAATGAGAGTATCAGACTGTGTTTTGGTAAAACTGGGAATTTTTGGTTTATTCTGTTAATTGGCTTTTATCTGCAAACAATGTAGGAATAGACTGTACGGCTGCAAGACTTGAAGTTACATTAAATACTCAGCAATGGTATAATCGACACACTGAATTCATCATAAAAGATTTACAACTTGAAGATAACAAATTTGTGTTAACTTATTTAACTAAAATCAACTAAAAAAATGTATTTTAGATTGCAAACTTATCGAAGAAAAACTGAAAGACACAGATTTGTTTAGTGACGGCTAGGGTGGGGATGAGTTCAGGTACCCGGGTATTTCCAGGTGCACCAACCAGTCCCGATAATACAAAAACCCCAGGGTACCCGAAAGTGAGTTCCCGAGAATCAATTCCGACTCTCGATTTTAATAAAAGTTGTTGTGCCGAATCACCCTAATGACGGCTATCATTTTCATAAACTACGGTAACGTTAGAAATATTATTATGTAGAAGTAAAGAGTTGAAAAAGCACTCCTGAAGGGGAAAATCCCTAAACAAATATTTGTCTCTATTTTTCAGAATAGAATACATTTATCTAGCGCTTAAGATATCACTTTTGAAATATAATTTAATTTGTGTAGTCTTTCAAAAGGTTATTGCATGCGTCACGCCTAACACCATACAGTGTTGATTATTATTAAAATAATAATATTATTTCTACACTTGTGGTAAACTTGTCAAACTCAATCATATATTTAATATTCAACATATCCCATGGCTGCGCCGTCAACATCAACTTCAAAGCACGATAAGACAATCGTTGGTTAGTTTTCAAATCCATAAAATTTTCAAAAGCGTTTAGAATTAAATAATTGCAACAAGGCACATCATAAAAAAATAATAAAATGAACAAACCTTTTATGTTAAAAAGTAATGAAAAAACATTCTATCCACATAATATTTTAAGGAGAATGGAAATGTTCTAAATGCGAAAAGTGTTTCAATACCAAGAAATATTGGAAAGTACATGCAAAAATCTGTGGACTTGGAAGATATCAAAATGCTTGTCGAGTATGTAGGGCAGTGTTTGCAGTAAGTTTTTTTCCACTGTCGTTTTGTAAAAACATTTTGTTTTGTCGTAATTCAGTGCTGGTAATTAGTGATACGCAGAGCTGGTTATCCGGCCGGCCCGGCCCGGCCCGGCCTGACTTCCAAAATTTCGGGCCGGGCCTGGCCGGATTACCTGTTAATTCGACAAACCGGCCCGGCCCGGCCTGACCTCCAAAATTTCAGGCCAGGCCGGGCCGATAACCAGCTCTGGGTGATAGTGTCCAGATCAAAAGTCCCAGTCAACTCTCCAATAAAATCAAAACAAAAGTTACTTTTATAGTTTTATTAACATATTTAAAATATTCAACACACATAATTATTGTCTTTTATTTACAATTAAATTATAGTGGAATGCCCTTCTTAGGGTTCCCTTCTCATCTTTGGCTACCATTCCTGGTGGTCTCGACAAGGAGGCTCGGAAGTCGAAACGGGAGACGAGGTTGCCCAAAATCTGAAAACATAACAGTTTTTTAGATTTCGAGGTCTTTTTATATATATTTAGTTGGAAAGAGCAAGAGACTTAACTTCGTCAGTGTGATAATGGCATCGAATTCATATAATAATGTGTTTACATGTTGCCTGACCTAACACTATTTATCCGTTTCTTTCTTGTTATTCTTTCCATCTTTGGGGCAGCTAGAAGTCGGTTTCGGGAATCATAAGAGAACATGCAAGCATACATACAACGATTGCTCAATCCGGCTTGGGACGGGGGAGGGATCGAACCCACAAACTTTCCTCCTCACGGATTCATAGGATATCTACTGAGATCTTTATAACTAACCAGATATAATTCAGCCCTGGCGAGTGATTCTCCTAGACAGGCTCTCTTTCCAAGACCAAACGCAACTACATGTTGTTCAGCTGAAGGATTGTCTATGTAGCGAATAGGGTTGAACTGAAAAGGAGTACATTACAGGTAATGATAAAATTCATGGTATATAGTATAAGTGGCCGGTTAGGCTCACTGCATAAAATTATCAAGCAAGAGGTCAGGGTTCTATCGTTCTATCCTCGCATTCGCCATATTTTTTTTGCAAATTTTAACTAACAATAACCAATATGTACTTATATAATGAATATATTTAACTATTATGCACTGAATAACATTCAATAATTCACATCAGCGATCCCAACCGCCCATCTATGGAGAATAGAGGTAATAGGACGTTGCAGAGCTGTTAAACTGGCCTGGCTTCAGATTTTCCAGGTTCACAGGCCAGGCGAGGCCATTCCAGGCCAGCTATACAGCTCTGACTTGAGAAGTGCACCAAAAATCTTTTTTTCAATCTTCCATGTGAATTTATGAATGCAATTCGGTCCGTAATAGTTAAATATGATCATTATATATGTAACCAATGGTCAGTTAAATGTAAATGTAAATGCTTCGCAAAAAATATGCCGAGGGCGGGGAACGAACCCTGACCTCTTGCTTGATAATTTTATGCAACAGTAAGGCAGAGCTGCTCTGCGCTTGCCTGGCCTGAGATTTTTCGAACAGGCCAGCTATACAGCTATACAGCTCTGGTGCGTTTACTATTATTAAATAGTAATGGTTCTGAGAGATATATGTCAAACATATATGTAAATAAACCTTTTTTAAGTAAATGTTAACCATAATAAACTAGTTGTACAGTTGTTTCTCTTACCTTTTCAGCATCCTTAAATACTTTTAAATCCTTCATAATTACAGATAATTGAGCAGAAGTAACGGTTCCTTTTTCAATAAGGAATCCACCAATGGTGACATCCTCAGCTGCCTCACGCCAGATATTCATAGGTACTATCGATGAAACACGGAGAGTCTCCTGCAAAATTAAAGTTATATTAGAAACACTAAAAAAAGTGCAGTTTAAACTTTAGAAGGTGATTTTCGGTTCATAAAAACGAATACTATAATCTGTCTTCAAAACTACGGTCCGCGCGCCTTTGCAGAGATGGGCCGCGGGCGCGTAAATTAAATTAATTGATCGCTGAGGGGTGATGTGTGTTTTTAAGGCTAACTGTTGCTTTACATTTGAATTTATGATATAATCGGTAGTTGTGATTATACAATCATATAAAACAAGCAAATAAAACATGAAATTTACTCAATATGTTCTTTATTGTCTCATCAGCCCTCAATGATGAATTTATTTATTTACGCGCCCGCTGCACATCTCTGCAACGGCGCGCGGACCGTAGGCTTAAGATAGACTATATATCTTGCCACAAATATGGCAGGATATTTTTGAGAATTTGAAAATTAGCCTCAAAACATTTTAATGAAGCTAAATCATATCATTTCAAGGCGTAAAGAATAACTCGCGTCAAATGTCTCACCAAAATCACTGCATTCAAATAAGGAGTACTCTTCCTATCCGATAGAGAAAGTGGGCGTGTCTTGTGGGTTACCGTATCCAGTTCATCTTGGAGTTTAGTGAGAAACTGTAGTGAATGATGTTAGTTCAGAAGAATATTAAAACATTTAAAAACTGCTTTTAACAAAATTGGTTTTCTCAATTTTTTAAAATATACCTCTGGATTCAATGTCAAATATGCTAGGGCCCATTGCAGTGTTGTCGCGGTAGTTTCCTGTCCGGCCAACCATAGATCAAAAAGAGTCATTGAGAGCGATTGCATACTGAAAAAGTGTATTATTTATTGTTGTTTTTATATCATTCCGACATTCGGATTTTAAATGATTCGCCCTTGGTTATCATAAGGTAGAGAATCTGTTTACTACATTAAGCAACAAACTGAATCTAGCTAGATAAACATAGTTTACAAATTTTGGAAACTAGTGCGAGCCCTCTAGCGAAAGCTCGCCTCGACACCTGCATCTGCTCGTTTGCGAACTGGCCAAGCCATAAGAGAACTACAATTTTCGAAGATTCAGAAGCCTTGTCCTTTAAATTGAAACAGTAGAAGACTCTTTTTTTACAATTTGTTCATCTAACTATCATAATCATATGCTAAATACCTGAAACTAGTAAACTCCTTGCCCTCATTCTTCTTGATTTCGAGTAAAAATGCGTCTACAAAATCTTCGGGCTCTTCCTTGTTCACTTCGTGCTTGCCACTTTCTATATCCCTTTGCCTGAAACATTGGAAAATCATATATTTAGATGTAAAATTGGAAAACGAAGACAATGCGGTTGATGGTTCAAATCCCCCCGAAGACAGAATCCTCTGCGTTCTCTGTGTGCCGTCACGGTGTGTCGACAAATTTGAATATAGTTATTGAACTTTTACACTTTGCGCAACTTTTGCGGAACGCAGATGCGGAACCCAAAAAAGTCGCGGAACGCAGAATGCGGAATTCCGCACATCGCTGGTTCCGTGCTACGGGGCCCCCTTTTTCCACATATCCTTCCACGTAGATCTTCGCTCCAAACATCTGTTTCTTTAAATCATAATATTTTATATAGTTCATCTGAAGACCTATGTTTCCAGCGCGGTATCACGAGCAGGGCTCAGTATTATAAAAAATGAATGTAAAATCGGTTGACGTGGTGCGTTTTCTCCAAAAGTACATTTATTTTTATAATACTGCGCCCCGCTCGCGATACCGCGCTGGAAACCTAGTTCTTAAGATGGACTATATCCTACCTCTGTTCCACCTGATCCATTAGAAATTGAACAAGTTCTTTTTGTGGATCTAGTTGTTTATTTAATCTTTGTCTAAACAATGGTGTATGCATATTCCATTTATCGATCATAAAATCGAGTACGGTAGCCGATTCTGTTAAACGATCCATAACTTCCTTTATCTCGAAAAAACGCTTCTCCTTGTCCTAAACTCAAATGTAAATTAAGAATTTCAGTTTTCCACAAATGTTTAGAATATTTCAATGACTTTATAGAAAGTTATAAATATTGAAAGAATATTTCAATAAGTACCTTAATAAGGTGAGACCAGAGGTGATTATGCGGCCGGACCGGCCTTGGTGTCAAAATTTCAGGCCTGGCCGGGCCGGTAGCTTGCTCTGGGTGAGAATGCTCCTTGTTCATTCAGGCAGGGCTGGGAATTTCACGGGCCGGGGCCGAAAATTTAAGAATCGGGGCGCCCGTTTACCCGCCCTGTATTAAGGCAGTGGTGTGATTTTTTCGACCACTTCGTTGTTGAAGAATGTACTTTGAAAGCTATGGTCCATAACAGAAAGAAGACTGCAGTGCGCGGTGTTGTGTAAGATTTGGAAAATCGTTCGTTCTATAGCAAAATTGGAACACCATTTTATGGTTTAAAGTGCATTTTTTGATTGTTGTCACAAAAATATTATTGTACTAGTTTTATTTTGTATTATATCCAGAAAAAGACAAATACGCAATTGCGGATGCATACGTATACCACCGCACTCTGCCGTCTTTTATTGTTATAGACTATAGTTGAAGACGTTTCGTTTATCAGAATTCCTGTATTCGAAAATACAAACCTCAGTAAATCTATCTCCTAACAACATTCTATTGATTACATTTCCAACTGTTAAATCTAGCATTGCCTGAGGATCAAACTCAAGTTCTCCGTCCGATTTAGCTATTTCTTTCTCCAGAAGATCTGTTCTGCAAATATGTAATTGCTACGGCATAGGAGGTAGCGGTCACAATAAGTCCAATTTGGGTGCATGAAAGTTAAATTTACGTTATGTTAAGCTTTAGGACGTACCTATAATCTAATTCCAGCATAATCCTTTCCTCCACTAAATTTCTTCCTAGTCCAAAATTACGAAGAGAATGCAGGGCGAAACGACGTTGTTCCAACCAGAATTCACCGTTTGAGAATATAATACCAAGACCCTCTGAAAGTGTTAACAGGATCACTGTAAGCAATAAGGGCGAACAAGAATGGGGCGTGTTGGCCCAGTGGATAGTAGCGTTGCCTCATAATCTCGAGGTCGATGGTTGGAATCCGCCCCGAAGAACGAATTCTTGCAAATTTCTGATCCGCCGCCTCCGCTCCCAAATTCTTGCAAGGATTACTTTCAGCAATAACTATTTTAAGTACTACGCACTATCTACGAAATCTCTAAATAATTTTTGGTCTTGACTGTTAGTACAGAAGTTTATATATAGTCCATATCCAGACCTAGGTTTCCAGCGAGGTATCACGAGCGGGGCGCTATGCTATCAAAAATGAATGTACTTTTGGAGAAAACGCACCACATCGACTATTTTTACATTCATTTCTGATAACACTGCATCCCACTTGTGATACCGCGCTGGAAACCTAAGTCTTGAGATAGACTATAGAAGACATCAACCCACCTCTAAGAACTTGAAGTAGAAACGGTCCATTTCTATTCGCAAACAATTGTCCTTTCTTAATCATTGACTCTTGTGCTAGATTCCAATCACAAATATTAACGGTAGGAAGACCACCCAGCCAGAATGTCCAAACAGGACCGTAAATCTATAAAAAAAGTTTTAGGTTTATACAAACTACTATTTAAATTTCGTAGCTACAAAAGGCTTAGGAAACCAGCTGCTTATTTATCCCATGTTTCGTGACGCCAAAAGACTGAATGATAGAAAAGAGCCGTCTATGCCAGAAGATTCCGGAATGAATGGCCGAAACCCAGCCACGAAGATATCTACGATTATTGTGATACGACGATACAGGGAAATAAACACTATTTAAACAGGGATTGAATGTTATTGCATCATTGATATCCTATTCTCTTCTAATCCTTGAGAGACAATGCTTATCATTAAGGGAAAAAGCTTGTGCAGGTTACGAGATTTATAGTCTATAACAAACAAAAGACAGCAGAGCGCGGTGGTATACTTAGGCTTCCGCAATTGCATATTTGTCTTTTTCTGGACATGATACAAAATAAAACTAGTTCAATAATATTTTCTGACATCAAACAGAAAATTGCACATCGAACGATATAATGGAAGGATAATTTTGACAAAAACGAGCGATTTTTGAAACCTTAAACAACACCGCGCACTGCAGTCTTTTTTTGTTATGGACTATATCATTTGCAATATTGTGAAAGAAAAGAAAGTTTATATTTGCTTAGAACTCACTCTTGTCCATTTCTCAAATACTCTGGTTGTATTTCCTTCCCTGAACAAATCGAATCCAAACTGAAAGACGTTACCAACCAATGGAAGAGGAATCGGGCCTGAAGTTTGTTTTAAGATAAAGTAGAAGGATAACAATATACGAGTGCAGTTAGATTTGTATTTGAAACAATTCGGAGTACCGAGAAAGCCTACGTAGCGTTGATTTCTGCTTCAGCAGGGGGTGTGAATGTCAAGGGCCGACCCGGGCCTTCAATAAACGCAGTGTTGGTTACCGGACCGGCCCGGCCGGCCGGATAACCACTTCTGGGCGCACACAAGGCTGGTTACCGGCTCGGCCCGGAATTTCGAAAACAAGGTCGGGCCGAGCCGGGCCGGCCGGATAACCACCTCTGAACAAACAGACCGGACTAAGTCAAGTTGTGTTATATATACTATATATATATCATATAGTCAGCGCCGAAAGTAATAATGGAGTGTAAAAAATTAAACGCTCGTCTGAGCCCCCTTTGCGAGCACCGCGCCAGCATCTGGCGGATACTCTAAATTCAATAGTGTACTTTGCAAGTACGCGCGTGTAATTTGCCGGCAGGTGCGGTGTTATAAATCCAAAAAATACTCATCGAAAACCCCATTATTACTTTAGCGTTGACTATAGTTACTAGGAAAATAGCAAATTAATTGTGACTTTTGACATGGTAGTACCTGATAATTTGCTCACCTGGTGGTAGTTTTGAAGCCTTTAGAAGGATTTTGCCCCAGAATATTGCCACTAAAGTGGCTATTATAATGAGCCACAACATTTCTAAAATAACTTTATAATCTGACTAAAAGTCTATAAAATAGAAGATAGTTAGTAAGAGCATCACTTTAGGTGGGCATTTGAATCGAAATGCTTCAAGATCTTACATTGAACTTGAAAACTTGAACTTGACTATAGTCAGATTCAAAAGTAATAAGGCCGTGTATGCTGCGTATTTCATCATATTTAACACTGCGGCAGCTGGCATTCTACGCGCGCGGTATCAGCAGATTGCAAACTTGCTTTCGTTCTACCTTACTCAGACAAAATATTGCAACACTCCTGCTTATTAACACGGCCTCATTACTGTTGAATCGACTATAACAACCCTAAAGATGCTAAAAAAAATGAGCTGCCTCCGAATTATAATCGACAAACTTTTTACTTATATAAACTTCTTTGAGGTTTTCTTTCCAAAATTGTCTCAGACAGCCAAGGATTTCGACAGATTATCTTTCTGTTGCGAATTTTAGCGAAACCGTATCCTATATTATCATCACCGACAAAAATAAAAAGTTAGAAGGGAAGGACACCTTGCACTGCAGCGTATATCGGATGGGAAATGGTCAAGAGCGAGAGAGTAGTTACAGTGGAAGAGGGTCGGGACAAAATGCAATATAGGACATTATTTTGCATGATACTAATCTGTTTTTATAAACGTTATTTAAATAATGCCAGGTTAACTAACAACAGAGGATTGTAGATCTGATACTTAATCAAAGTTATTGTTAGGTTCAAAAGATAACCTTTCAAAGCGAATAGCGTCCACAGAAAGCCCTAAACTTCAAGGTTCATTTACAATATTAAGTCTTTTTCCATTATAAGTAATACTAGTTTATTTTAGACTTAAATGGATTTTCGAACATATCAACATCGTTTATAAACTACAGATCGCATGCGAAAACCAGTCGCGCTCAATCTCAGATACACTCTATTTTTGGTCGAGACGGTTAGATTCTGGTCTGAACAAAAACCAAATGTACGAGTAAGAAGTTTATGAAACTCATTTTTCAAAGGAAATACAAAGATATTAAGAATATTGTTTACATGTTTGGACAAGAATTATAAAACTTTTCTTTATAGTTTCATGCAATATTCTTGTTTGTTATCTAACACACCTAGCTAGCAAAGATAACAAAAACTGTGAAGAGTAGAGCCAAGAAACTAAAAACAAAAACGGATATAAAGCTGTTCTATGACTGAATTACAGAAAAAAAAACTTATTTGCAATGAAGTTTAGCCTAGACGGCTGGTAATTAACGCTGGAATACAGACATGCTGATATAGGTGTATAGGCAGTAAACAATAACAAAACTTGTTTTTTAGATAGGATAAAAAGGATATAATATATACTACAGTGCGGTAAATCTATTACGAAATGCGTATTGGCAAAAGTAAGGATTCTGCTGTTAAAAACATTAGTCTAACTTAGGGTTTTTTGTGTATATATGACTCTAGGGTGGACTCCGAAGTCGATAAAAGTGGTATGAAATATTCAAATATAAAAAATAAAACTATAATATTATATCAAAGAATATTCAATTAGATAAAACAAGCAAATGCAACATGTAATTTATTCAAAATGTTCTTTATTGCCTCATAAGTAGCAATGCCACGCTATTTTTTTAAACTTGGAACTTTTTATTGAATTCGGTCTTATTCGATAGCTAGACTGTTGAATAAGAATATTTTGAAAAAAATTTAAAAAATATTAATTTTTTGTTAAGTTATGCACGATTAAGTGACCCTTCAAAAGAAAGCAAAATTGGGACCAGCTGGCATAACGCAAGCTTGCAAGTTTAGTTTAACTGATGACGCAAGCACCAATATTAACGACTTAGAACGGCAAAAGGCTAATTATTGAGGAGAAATGTGCACAAAAATGAAATAAACATGAAGAAATTTGACTAGAATATAAAAATAACATTGCACAATTCAAATAACTTCAAGAAAACTCCATTCTGAAAAAATTTGCTACCTCAGGTCATGTGGT